>JAATLQ010035848.1:9471-32672 GCA_013421005.1 Heliconius erato x Heliconius himera | reverse complement strand
TTACAAATTATTTTTTAAATAAAAATAATATCGTCCTCGTTACATAATGTTGTTTCTTAGATTATAAAAAATGAGGACTTTATTGTCATATCGTTGCGATCCCTCCTCTTTGTTACATCTGAAACAATAAAACGGACTTTTTGTTACTGTGCAATCTCCAGTGCACTTTTGCAAGCCAAATACTCGCTCTTCATTTTGCTACTATTGTTAGAACAATGATTTGAAAGTTTTCTTCAACTGCAGCAAATCTATTTACAGTGATTTAAATGTGTTTACTTCTTTAATTATAGGTATTTTGCTACTTAAATAAATAAAATAAATCAGCTTCGCGCTGTATCCCGCACACAGCAGGGTAGGCAGAGGGAATCTAGTGTTAAGACACTCCGTTCCCCACTTTCTGCCGGATTCTGGGGGCATTGCGTGTTGAGTGGCAGAACTCAACGCCGCGCTTTCGCCTCGACAACAGCGAAGAAATGGAAAAATAAATTTAAGTAAATATTTTATCTCCTCGAGAGGGGATCGAACCCACAACCAGTCAGTTTTACAGTCATACTTTCTCTCAACACTACTACTTAAACATAATAATATTCTATATTTAAATCCTATATCAAACAAAAATAAGCTTTAACTATGTACAATGAACAAATATAACGAATCGTCGATCTTAAAACTTAAGAGCTCGCAGAAATTAAAAGATTTTATGTCTTCAAAAACGAGTGTTAGAATTATGTTTTTTGCCAAATTTTATACTTTTGTATCAAGATATAAAAACTTTTTCGTCTCGCTTAAAAGAAGCATTTATTTATAGCTGCTTCGCTGTTTTTTTTATAACTAAACAAAAGCAAAGTAATTAAAAATCACAAGATTATCTGAAAAATTATTGTTATTGAAACTTTTTATTTTATTTATATTTCTCAATAGTAGTTATTTTTAGAAGGTTAGTTAGTTATTAGCAGGGGCACAAAGTGTGTCTGTAAAATCGACTGGTTGTGGGTTCGATACCCGCTCAAGGAAATGAAATATTTATTTAAATTTACATTTTCATTTATTCGCTCTGGTGTAGGAACAAAGCGCGGCGTTAAGTTCCATCACTCAACACGCAATGCCTCTAGAATTCTGCACAAAATGGAGAACGGAGTACCTTAAAGCTAGGATCTCTCTGTCTACCCTGCTTTGTGCTGGATACAGCGTAAAGCTTTTTTTATTTTTTTTTTAGTTAGTAGTCCGTAGTCCCAAAATGACTAATAGATAATACTAATAATATGTACAGTTAAAAATAACATTATTTAATAAGCATATAAATATACAAATATCTACAAAAATTACATAATAAAAATAACAAATACACATAATAACTCAAGTATACACGAATATATACTAAAAGCACCTGTAACATTTCATATTATACGGTTGAAATATAACCATATTTCTTATAATACTTGTGGAGGGCTGATAACATGAGATATAACTATAATGTTTTATTTAGGGGAGTCGATGTACACTTGACCATATAAACACACGTTAACACAAAATTACTAGTTTCTTATTACACCATAGTTAAAAGTAACAGCCAGGTGAGGTCAGTAGTGGCGCAGGGGCACAAAGTTTGACTGTAAAATCGACTGGTTGTGCCACTCAACACGCAATACCTCCAGAACTCAGCTTCAGGAAAGTGGGAAACGGATCGTCTTAACACTAGGTTCCCTCTACCTACCCTGCTTAGTGCGGGATACAGTGTGAAGCTAACTGATTTTTTAAAATTAACATTATTTAATAAGCATATAAAAATACAAACATCTACAAAAATATATAATAAAAATGACATGACACATAAAAATATCTAAAAATACAACATAATAACAATGAGTCAACTCAAGTTTACACGAATACATCTAAAAGTACCTGTAATTTTTATATCATACGGTTGAAATATAACTTGGGGAGGGCTGTTAACATTCTACATGGTACATAACCATAATGTTTTATTTAGGCGAGTGGATGTACACTTGACCATACTCCATAGAACAACATACATCCAGAAACTCCTAGCGTGTGTGTTTTACACGTAAACACACACGCTAGTTTTTTATTACACCAGTTTCCGCGGCGTAGCGTGAGCGAGCCGAGATAAAACAGAAATGATTGCCGCTCTGTCGGTATATTGTTTTAAGTGTTTTGTTCCAATTCAGCTTTCTGTACTTTTTATTCACGTATAACAAACACCGATCGATCCGATGGTACGGAATGTTCGACTCAGTAGGTTGCTTAATTAATATCAAAGTGGAGTTTACGGCGGGGGCCGTGTAATTTTCGTTTTAAATATTTTTGTGATGTCTGTGTTATGGTGCTGTATAGAATTATATGTTTGTATTCGTCACTTGGTATTTTATAATTACTTCTAGAACTAACTAATACCGTTTAAATTGTCTAGTTATACTACATTTACTTCGTCACAATCTTCTTAGAATATGTATGTGAATAATTTTTAAGCTATTTAGATTTTGTTTTGTTAAGAAGACTGACACAAAAATATCCATTTTATATAAGAATCTGCGTCAATAGATGGTTAAAGTGAGCAGACGGAAGGGAATACAATAGTTTAGAACGAGACCGGGCGTTCGGGTCTATCAATTGGAACAGGCCCTCGTGGTGGTAACGCCGTCTTTGGCGTGCGGCGTCGCGACAATAAACAATACAAACAGCCCGGCCCTGCGTTTGACACCAGCGCGTTCGAAGTGGATTAGAGCGCTCTACAGGGAGTTCGGCAGCATTTAGGGAGCGTAATAGCCTGCCGCCGTGACCTGTTTTAGTTGCGACAAATAGAGATTTACGGGATAGCCTCCCGGGGATTTTCAAAGGGAGCTCGTTCTTACTAATAAAATTGAATGGTGTTTACTTTGCGGTTACTTTAAACGAAAACCGCTCTCCGTTCTTCGAGTGTAATTCAATTTATAACTTTTTATAAATTCGAATTCGCATTGTCAGTCTATTCGCACTCATTCGACAAAGTGTCCAACAAAGTTTCGAACAATTTAATTTCCCTTGAAATATGTATTTTCCAGCATAAAAAGTGTGAGTGAAAGCTTATCATGAACATTAATAAAAAAAGGACGAGATTAAAATATGTCAATTTGACAAAAGTTGAACAATATTTTTACTTTTACTTAGTTACAAACTAAATTATGTATTTTGATTACGTCTGTTGCTATATAATATCGGTTGCTGCCTGGTATTAACCCTTAATTTTAGTGATGAAGGCTCATTCAAGACATTCCACCCCCTATTAATAAATTTACTTTTGTATACAAAGACAGAGAGTTCCGTTATCTCACGAGTGCCACACGCTGATATGAGCCCACCCGGCTCCGACTCCGTTCCATTGTTATATTTACATTGTATATGTTGAAACAAGAATTATGATTGGCCCAGAATATGAACACTTCAAATAAAACACTCACGTCTTATTTTGATATCATTACTGTTTTGGTTGTGGTAAACAAACATACGAGTACATAGTTGTTTATATTTCAATTGAATTTCAGTTTGTTTATTTGCTTAAATCTGCTTTGATCCAGGAGATAGTACGATACGTATGGTAATCTAAAAAAGATATTCTATAAATAAAGAAGCTAAAGAAAGCTTTCCTGACTTTAGCAAGGATTTTCGTTTATCGTCTATTCTACTCTGCTTCATTTTTTTAGCGTCACGCTGTATCCCGCACATAGCAGGGTAGGCAGAGGGAACCTTGTATAAAGACACTCTGTTCCCCATTTTCCGCTGATGCGGCATTGTCTGTTGAGTGGCGGAAATCAACACCGTGGTGTTTCCTCGACACCAGAGCGAAGAAAATGAAAATATTAAATCAAAAGCAATGGAAATAATGTAGAGTGGGAGTCGAACCCATAACCTTTCGCGTTTACTGTATTACGCTTTGTATCCCTGTACCACGACTGGCGTCAATATCAGATTGAAACCTAAAAATTTATGTGGGTATGACTCTCAAAGATATTAATGTCAGTCCGTCTAACATCAATAAGTAGGCTTTAGTAGGCTTCAATAGTGAAGCCCCCTCCCGGAAATTAAAAAATATCGACTGAAATGAAGATTGGGACATAAATCCCATCCTGGCAAACGGCCAAAGTAACGTTAAAGTCAAGAAGTGTTTCAGGCACTTCATTTAGTGTTTTAAAAACTGCTCAAACGAAAATGGAACCAATTGTTTGACTCCAAGCCACCAAGAGTTCAACTTTGAACCCCTTAATTCTACTCATATTTACGACAGCTACGTCCTAACGTTAGGTTTAATTATAATGTTAACTATTTAGAATTTTTTTTACTACTATTTAATATTTGACATATTTTTTAGATTTTTTGCCTTTTAAGTGCTTTATAGTATTAACATTTGTCAAACTTTGTACTATTCAGTTTCTTAACTTATAATTAAAAAGTTAAATACTGCAGGCCACTCGTGGTGCAGGGGCACAAAGTGTGACTGTAAAACGACTGGTTGTGGGTTCGATCCCAACTCGAGGAGATGAAATATTTACTTAAAGTTATATAACCATTTCTTCGCTCTGGTTTCGAGACGAAGCGGGACGTTTAATTCTGCCACTCAACACGCAATGTCTCCAGACTTCGGCAGAAAGTGGAGAACGGAGTGTCTTAATACTAGGTTCCCTCTGCCTACCCTACTGTGCGCAGAATACAGCGTGAAGCTGATATAGCTGATGAACTTGTTTGAAATTTCATATAAAATTTTCAAGTATAGCAAACAGGTTGCCCAATAAGTAAACAGCACAGCTTATCTTTCCGGCCGCGTCCCTACAAGTTAAAAGGCCGAAGTCATCTCTTACTAATCCCGTAATCTATGTTGTTAAATATACAAAGGATAGAAAATCATGAGTTAATTAAAATTATGTTGTGTAAGCTTTGACATTTGATATGATTTTGTAAAAAAATTATGATAATGCTGATATTGCAACAGTGTTAAAAACCTATTCGAACTAATTTATGCAAGAGATTTATGTTAGAATTCTCGAACTATGAAGAAATCAATATATTTAGCAAAAATATACTATATATATTATTTTGAGTCGGATTTTAATACATAACCAAAATATTTTTTCAAAGACTGAAACTCGTGTCTATATTAATAGCAAAGACAAAATTAAAATACCTTGTAAAAATCAATGAGGCCAACCGAGCACAAGCGTGTGACTGTAAACGCGACAGGTTTTGGGTTCGATCCCGACTAAAGGAAATTAAATATTTCATATTGAAAATATTTTCTTCGCTCTGGTGTCGAAACTCGGAACGAAGCGTGGTGTTGACTTCTACCACGCAATGCCTTCAGAATTCGGTGGGAAGTGGGGAGCGGAATGTCTTAACACTAGGCTCTTTCTGCCTACCCTGATATTTGCGGGATACAGCGTGAAGCTGAAAAAAAAAACAAAATTTAATATCTGAACCACATGACCAAAGCAAATTCTATAGAAGGCCCCAAAATTCCACCACTATCCAGAGCCGTGACAAAGTTAAAAAAGTCTTCTATTAATTACATTCATTGCGGCGCAAACTTTGCTCGTTAACCAACAATTCCCTTAAATTCCCATTCAATTAAGTGTTGAATCCCTTTGCCCAAGTTTTATGAAGAGCTAGTGCCCTGTCACTTGCATGCTTCAATTTATAAAAATTGGCCCTCGCTAAATTTATAAACAAAAGGTATATTTATAAAAAATGGCGACATTTTTTTTTTATTATTATTTTTTATATATATTATCCAATTTCTCGCATATAATAGGGTAGGCAGGGAGAACCTAGTGTTAAGACACTCCATTTCCCATTTTCGACCGAATTTTCCAGGCATCGTGTGTTAGGTGGCGCAACTCAACGCCACGCTTTATCTTGTTACCAGACCTGGAAATGAACATAGTATATTTCTCCGAATAATAACCAAACTTATAGTTGTCACATTTTCACAATTAAACGGTGCTGCGCTACGACGTGACCTCATCTACAATAATCAGTAATTTCATATTAAAAACTCCGTTTCAATAGCTATACTTACTAGAGTGGATTGTCTATGAAAACAATAAAATCCATATGTAAATTGATTTGCATTAGCATAATATTATATAAATTGCAGAGTAATATAATCAAACACGAAGCAAAATAAGTAATTAATATGATTACACAGGGATTACATAACAGCTATCACAATCTAATATTTATATTTAGTTTAAAAATAAAATAAATTAAAAAATTAGCTTCACGCTGTATCCCGCACACAGCAGGGTCGGCAGAGGGAACCTAGTGTTAAGACACTCCGTTCCCCACTTTCTGCCGAATTCTAGAGGCATTGCGTGTTGAGTGGCAGAACTCAACGCCGCGCTTAACCTTGACACCAGAGCGAAGAAATGGAAATATAAATTTAAGTAAATATTTCATCTCCTCGAGTGGGGATCGAACCCACAACCAGTCGGTTTTGCAGTCACACCTGGTGCCGCTGCGCCACGACCGGCCTCATATTTAGTTTATATATTTATAATTTATTTTAACCTTTTATTTTATTTATTTTAACCTTTCTAAGGCCAGACGTGGTGCAGGGACACAAAGTGTGACTATAAAACCGACTGGTTGTGGGTTCGATCCCCACTCGAGGAGATGAAATATTTACTTAAATTTATATTTCCATTTCTTCGCTCTGGTGTTGAGGACAAGCGCGGCGTTGAGTTTTGCCACTCAACATGCAATGCCTCCTGAATTGCAGAAAGTGCGGAACGGAGTGTCTCAACACTAAGTTACCTCTACCTACCCTGCAGTGTGCGGGATACAGCGTGAAGCTGTTTTTTTAACCTTTTCTGTAGTATATGATATGATACATGCAAATACATTCATAGTATCTAATGTTTATATTGGATAATGAAATTAAAATTGGAATGTAAAAGTACTTTATTTGTCCAGAATACTCAGTTATTAACGGGGGAGGTACGCGGGAGATAAGAGAAAATAAAAAAGAAATATATATAGAAATATATATGTATATGATGTCGAACAGAAAATCTATATATATAAAAGGACTTGTGCTGACTGACTGAGGTAAGACGCACGCAGAGCCGTAACCGCTGATGATAGAAACGTGAAATTTAGGCAGATGTTTATTTTTATATTCTGGACATCCACTAAGAAGGGAATTTGAAAAATTTTAATCCTAAAGGGATGAAATAGGGGTTGAAAGTTTGTATGAAAAAAAAATTTAATCTGTACCGATTTTTATAAAATTTGAAATTCAGACTCTTAAAAATATTTCATTGAACACGTGTTTCATGGTTTTTAAGAATTCACCCCCTAAGGGTTCAAATAAGGGGTTGAAAGTTTATATTGAAAATCTTTAAATTGCCACCGATTTTTATAAAAATTTAAATTCAGACTGTTAAAAATATTTTATTGAACACGTGTTTCGTGGTTTTCATAGAATTCACTCCTAATAAGCAGGCGAAGCCGCGCGCGCCCTCTAGTATATATATAAAAGATATGAATTTTGATTTCAAAATAGGTAAATATTTAAAAATTCATAGAAATCTATTTTTCAATATCTATAAATATAGACATTGAAGATTAGATTATAAGAATATGAAATCTTATGTATGGTATATAATAAAAATACTTTTAACTATGGATTCAATACAGGCCAGAAGAATATATTTAATATCGTTGAATTAACAAAATCAACGAAATCTTTATGCGTAACTTTGTGAGATGAAAATAAAGAATTATTATTATTATTATTATTGCGTGTTGAGTAGCGGAAATCACCGCGCTTTGCCTCGACACCAGAGCGAAGAAATGAAAATATAAATATAAATAACTATTTCATTCCCTCGAGTGGGAATCGAACCCAAAACCAGTCGATTTTGCTGTCACACTTTGTGCCTCTGCGCCACGACCGGCCTCTTATATATAAATGGCTATAATTTGGCTTAAGAAGTGGTTGTTTGTTAAGCTACTACCTACTATTTTTAAAAGCACTATTTAGTTTAATTTCAAACAATATTACTATACCTACCCTTGAAAGTTTATATAAAATCTGGTCTGAAATAAATGAAGAGTGACCTGAGTAGTTAACAAGACTTGAAGCATAATTGACTTTTAAACTTCTAAACAGAATATTTCTGCTGAAAATTAATTCTTAATAACCCTTCGCCTGGTTATATAGGCTGGAGATCACGAGTTCAGTCTTTAAGGTCAATCAATAACTACAATATATTTATTTATCTTATGTTGATTAATATGAATATATACATATATTTCATAAAATAGATTTAATAAATTTCATATTAGCATATGAAACAATATAGTTAATTAATGACAATTTTATAATGCAATTTATTAAAATATTTTTTAATGATATTGAATTATGTAAAGAATAAAAATAAAAAACAGAGAAAACAACAACTTATATTAGATTTAACAATGAACTTAATTACAAAAATTTATTTAGCTTCACACTGTTTCCCCGACAGAAAAGAAGACAGAGGGAACCTGTAAATCCTATGTTAAGGCAATCAGTAATCCGTTGAAACACCTCCGTTGCACACCTTCCGCCGAATCGAACCCATAACCGTCACTGAAGCCACGACAGTCTCATTACAAACATTGAAATTTCATTTTTAATAATTCCAAATATAGATATAGGATACATTTGTATGAGGTTTCGTCTAGACGGCCACAATAGCTCTTTTAAAGAACCTAAACAAAGGACACAATGCCAATCGTAATGTCTATTATTTGCTGCAATATAAATGAAAAACGCTTTTTTTAATCAAAGGTAATAATGAACTTACTATGAACAAAAACAATGATTTTTCTTTTGAATCAAAATAAATAAATCAGCTTCATGCTCGATCCCTCACACAGTAGGGTAGGCAGAGAGAAGCTAGTGTTATGACACACCGTTCACCATTTTTCACCGAGTTCTGAAGGTATTGCGTATTCAGTGACGAAACTCAACGCCGCGCTTTGCCTGGATACCGGAGCGAAAAAAATAAATGTAAGTAAATATTTTATCTCCTCGAGTGAGGATCGAACCCACAACTAGTTGATTTTACAGTCACATTTTTCTAAATGAGGCCATCGTGGCACAGTGTTTGACGGTAAACTAGACAAATGTGTGTTCGATTCCGACTCGGGGAAATTAATTATTTAATATTTTCATTTTCTCGCTCTTTTAATAAGAGTAAGCGCGGCGTTGATTTGCGCCTTTCAACATAAAGAGTTTTAATGATTCGTCCCAAAATGAGACGGAGAGTCTTAACGCTAGATTTCCTTTAAAAATATATATATATATTTTAATACTTTTTTAAGCCGAGAGAAGTAAAGGGTTTCGTTGTAAAATTTTTGTTAAATTAATAAAAACAGAGGATGTCGAAATTTGTCACTTTTTTCTTTCTTTCTTTCTTCTCCCATTTGAAGACAACATGTGGCATTGGGTTTCTCCTTCCAACACGCAATGCTCAAATTAGAAGCAAATAAAAGAGCGGTGTCTTAACACTAAGTTCTCTGCCGTTTATTGTGGAAAATTATGTTACGTTTGATGATGATGACATGATTGTAAGCTTATTAAACAAAAAAATTAAGCTTGAAAACAAAAGTTAAAAAAACTATCAAATACGAGTCGGACTCGCATATCAATAACGGTTCCGTATCAATTTCCGGATTATATGCCAACGTAAATATATGCCAAAAAAGTTGACAATCTTAATAGTGGGCATATGCATTAATGTAATACAACTTTATAACCTCACTTTTTGGATATTTTTTTTCATTATTTGTAATACAGGTTGTATTACAAATAATGAAAAAAAAACCATCACTTCTCGCATAATTTCATAATTTAGGTCTACGGGAAGAATCCAAAAACCAGACCCAATGCGAGGTTTACGCGGAAAATTTCATACTAAAATCTTAGATGTATAGATATATATCTTAGATATATAGATAGAGTAGTAACTATTCATAAACGCTCCTATCTTTTACGTTTAACGTTAACGTCTTTTACGTTAAAATTACGTTGACTTAGATGCTTGCTTTTTTCTATGGTGCAAATGTCCGTTGACTAATTTGATTAATTCAGTTTGAGATTGAGAATTTTATTTGAGAATTCGTCAATTAATTCAGATTTGATACTCGAGATAAATAGTCTTGTCAGACGGTCAGACGGACAACAAAGTGATCGTATAACAGTTCTGTTTTTTCATTTTGAGGTGTGGATCCCTAAAAACAAAATAGAAATACACAATAATATTTATTACTTTACCCATATTGTGAAATCATGCATAAATAGATGTGTACATAGAACGTATTCATGTGTATATTATTTTGCAGAATCGCTTTAATATATTTTTTATTTTTAAAGTACCGAGTGCAGTTTAAATTTTTTAAAACGATTGTAATAAATTATTTACGCATTTCACTCACAGTAACGCTGTATAACCGATACGCTACATATTATACAAGGTTGGGAATTCCACCAGTTCCCGTAAACGGAATATAGAATTGATAATTACAAACTGATTTGGTTCTCAAATAGTGAAAGTGCTCATCTTGCGATATCTAAAATTTTAGTTTTTTTTTCTAAGAAACTGCTGATACTAGGCTGCTTAGGAATTATTTTTTAAACAAATGTTGATCCGTATGTTATTCTTGTGATGCTTTTATTTCGGGGCTATATTCATTGTAATTTACTAATATATTTATAGGAGTTATGAGGAGGACCTTATGCAATTTAAAAACACCTTTGTTAAAAAAGTTAAATTTCTCCAAAAAGTTACATGCAATAAATCGTACCAATCGTTATTGAATTCAAAAGAGACGCCACTATAGTCTATACCATACAACAAAGATGCCTGACCCGATGCAACGATTAGGTTTGATACTACGGGACTTAACACAAAACTTGCCGATGCTTTATAGTTAACTAGCGACACACTCGCGGCTTCGCTCGCCTAAACTTAGTATAAGCTTACGTGATATTCTGTTATATAAGCTATATTACTGCAAAGTTTCATGTAAATCCGTTTAGTAGTTTTTTGTTAAAGTGGAAACATATTTATATCCTTACAAACTTTTACATTTATTATATAATACCAAAACACAAGAGAGAGGCCGTGGTGCAGGGGCTCAAAGTGTTACTGTAAAATCGACTGGCTGTGAGTTCGATCCCCACTCGAGGAAATAAAATATTTATTTACATTTATATTTTCATTTCGTCGCTTTGGTGTCGAACCTCCGGATCAATTGAACCGATTATTGTGATACTAACACTAAAATATAGGGACTAGGGGTTTTGGAGCACCATAAAGGCTATTTTGATACAAAAAAAAAAGTAAATCAGCTTTACGCTGTATCCCGCACGCAGCAGGGTAGGCAGAGAGAACCTAGTGCTAAAACACTTCGTTCCCCACTTTCCACCGTTTGCCCCATTAAAAAAGTTATATAAATTTAAATTAAGTTGTTCGAAAAGATTGCTACTTTATAAAAGAGTTATTCAATACCACTGTTATATTTAATTGGCCAAATCTTTAATTTTTAATATTTTATTATTTGATGTTGTTTGTAAATTACTATTTGTATGATAATACAAAAAATCGAGTTTATATGACTATAATCTAGATCGAGATTTCAAGATTTAGAATTCTCCAATGTAAGTTGACACTCTCTCACGCAGCCACCTAGTATTTGAATTTTCTCAATGACAGATAGAGATTTGTGGAGCAATATACGAGTATAATGTGTTAACCTAGAATTTTTGCAGAATCGAAATTCATGCGGGAAAAACTACGTTTGTAGTTTCCGCGAAGTTACGGCTTATCTAAATAGATATGAAATAACTCAACATAATCAATCAGCTTCACGCTGTATCCCGCATACAGCAGGGTAGGCAGAGGGAACCTAATGTTAAGACACTCCGTTCCCCACTTTCTGCCGAATTCTGGAGGCATTGCGTGTTGAGTGGCCGAACTCAACGCCGCGCTTAGCCTTGACACCAGAGCGAAGAAATGGAAATATAAATTTAAGTAAATATTTCATCTCCTCGAGTGGGGATCGAACCCACAACCAGTAGATTTTACAGTCACACCTTGTGCCGCTGCGCCACGACTCTCAACTCAACATTTTTCTATTACATATAAAAATCATATCAATTCCCAAAACACTTAAATTTTACGATTTACTTAATGCATTTTTAGAGTTTTGTAGATCAAAAGGAAAAAAAAACGGAAGCCTTAGGAGCCTTAGGCCTTAGGCCTTAGGATCACATTGATGTGCGTCTGTTCCTCTGCCAATATCATTTACTTAAGATCGCGTTGAGGTATCAATCTGAAATAAATATCAGATATTCAAAGTTACAGTTTTTTTGGGCATAGCAATTAATCTTCTAATACAACGCAGTCAAAAGATATGGGCATTTATGTATCGTTTTTGCCTAATTCTGTATGAAATTCACCGCGTAGTTGAAACCTATAGTGTACTTCCCGTAGACCTACAGTTATGGAATTTAGGACAAAGTAAGATATTACAATACCAATAAAGGAAAAAATCGAAAAAGAATAAATTAATTAGTTATTTATTTTTCATTTCATTCTAAATAAGTGTATACCCGTGCAAACTTAAGTTTATTAACTTTATTCGCCGCATGATCAAAATCTATAAGGTATTTTTCAATCACAATTCCAAAATTGATACGGAACCCTCTGTGGGCGCGCCGACTCGCGCTTCATTAGTTTTTTTCTTAAATACACTTATATAAATATTCATATATTTCAAGTGGGCACAGCCGCACGGGGGACGCTAGTTGTAAATATAAATATAATTTACATTATGTAATATTTACAACTGTATATCTTAAGTTCTGGTGTAGTCTAACACCAGAACTTAAAAAAAGTCGATATTACTTGCGCCCTAGTAACAAGGAAGGCGTTGAGTTCCACCACTCAAAACGCAATGTTTCCCTAATTCGGCTAAATTTGGGACATGTTTGAATGGGAACGGAGTGTCTTAACACTGGGTATTCAGGTTCCCTAACTCTACCTACTCTATTATGTGCGGGATACAACGTGAAGCAAAAAAAATACTCTATATATTAATAAATTTGTATGGTTTTAAGGACATATACAGTTAGTTTATACCATATGGTGTATTAATCTCCGATGTCCTTGTAGTATCAATGAATATTAGTATACAAGTTAAACAAAGTAATGGACTGAACTATAATTACATGCGTATGGCTACATGCATCGTACAAATTACTATAAACGATAATAGAATATTGTGTTTGATATATTCGATAAGATATTGTTATTATCTTTGCAAAACACATATAGAGAGCCAGAGGCCAGTCGTGGCGCAGTGGCACAAAGTGTGACTGTAAAACCGGCTGGTTGTGGATTCGATCTCCACTCGAGGAGATGATATATTTAGTTAAATTTATATTTCTTCGCTATGTTGTCGAGCCGAAGCGTGGCGTTGAGTTCTGCCACTTAACACGCAATGCCTCCAGAATTCGGCAAAAAGCGGGGAACAGAGTGTCTTACACTAGGTTCCCTCTGCCTACCCTGTTGTGTGCGGGATACAGCGTGACACTGATAAAAAACACATGTTATGTACCTACGGGAAGATAAAAATTATAATTTTAGATGATAGATATATAAAAAAACAAAATATTTTTAAATTTGAATTAAACATACAGAGCCTTTGTAGTGAAATAATTCAAGCTTCCATATCATGTCTATTTTGGCACGTGTTCCATTTTAATTAAAATTATATGCCGAGATAGAATAAAAGATTCAAGATAACTCTTCTTTGTCTTTTACCTTTTGTCAGATTCAGATGAAAAGAATTTTCAAGTAGTCTGTTGTGAAAGTGGGTAAGATGAAAGTATCTTTTATCGTCTCTGAATTAAACAAACAATGCACTCGTACAACAATCTTAAATAAAACTTAATGAAACTCGATAAAAACTATCTCAAGTTAGAAAGAAACACCGGAAAATAAGTTGATGCTTACAAGTAAATAATCAAATGTTACCTATTAAGTATTTTATACTATTTTTTAGCTTCCCGATGTATCCCGTACATAGTGTACACAGGGTAGGCAGAAGGAACCTAGAAACATTTTTTCCCGAATTTGGCTGGGATTGTGTGTTGAGTGGCAAAATTAAGCGCCACGCTTTGCCTCGTTACCAGACCGATGAAATGACAACATTAAATATTCCATTCAGTTTTTCGAGCGAGAATTTAACCTACAACCTATCGCGTTTATAGTCACCCACTTGTGCCCCTGTGCCACGACGGTGTCCCACATTATGTGAATGTATTAAATGTTTTATATACGAATATATTATGTATTTTGTAGTATGTATATCTTTGGGTACTTGATAGTAGGGAAAGAGCGCCTCTTATACGCGTGCGTGTCGATATGTACATCGACTATTTCCTTATCGTATTTTCCAAAAATACATTCTAATCTATCCCCTAAAGGCAATAATGTCGAGGACCGCATTCTTTTATGTAAATGGCCCGATTTTCTTATCCACACATTTAATAAAACACTGTAAGGGTTATCATGTACATATAAATTCTAAAGAGTGTAAGTGTCTCTCTTTTTTTCTGGGTCTTATCATTTTAAGGAAATGATTTAAAATGATTTTTTTGTTTGTTAACCAAAATATGTTTTAATAATAAATGTAAATTCAAAATTCAATGTTATATGATATAGATTAGATATTTTGCTAACCTACTAACTAGGGGTCGCAATATCGGACCATTCAACCAAAACCGGGATTTTCGATATTGACTTCAGAAAAATCCCGGGATCCCGGTTTTTTCGATATTTTCGATATTTTAGTTTTTAGATAAGTTAATTTTTCAAGCCTCTTCTTATTTTTGAAGTTAAGTTAGGAGGGTATTTTTTTGATTTCCTAAGAAGTAGTAAATTAAATTATAATTACTAAATAAAACAATTTTTAATTATAATAAACAGTTTAAAAATAAATCACTTTAATAATAATATTTATCAAAAATACTAAAAAAAATATAATAATTTGCTACAAAAAAAAATTATAGGTATAATATAAAATATCTTATTTAACAATATATATTTTGCAGCGTTTTTGCAGCGATGGGCGAAATTTTACAAGGAGATGTATGAATGTGATGACGCCTGAGTCTCAAGTAGCAGCAACATGCTGAGTCTTGATGTAGCTGATGGCGAAATCTGTGTAAAAGAAGTTCAGAGTGCAATACTAAGTCTGAAATGTGGTAAGTCAGCGGGAGCAGATGGAGTTACTGCCGAGATGATCAAATATAGTGGGCCACGCGTCTTGGACTTGTTCTGGTTTTTGTGCAATTTATGCTGGAAATAAGGGGAGGTCCCAGACGATTGGCGAGGTGCGGTCATCGTGCCTTTGTATAAAGGCAAAGGTTCACAGATAAACTGCGCAAGCCATAGGGCTATCAGTTTGATTAGCTTAGGTAGTAAAGTTTATGCTAAAATTTTAACGAGAAGAATGCAAGAGAGATCTGAAAGGTTATCGTGGGAGGCCCAAGGAGGCTTTAGACCTGGAAGAGTGTGTATGGATCAGATCTTTTCCCTCTGCATGATCACGGAAAATTTTTTGGCCGTTAACCAAAATTTTCTGTGCTTTTGTGGACTTTGAAAAGACGTTTGATTAGTAAGAGATTTGTAAGAGTGAAATTATGTGAGATACTACCCCGGTACAATGTGAACGGACCCTTTTTGCAGGCTGTAAAGTCTCTTTACAGATATCACTCAGCCTGCGTGCGAGTAGGAGCTGGCATGTCGCCCTGGTTTGACATCCGATCGAGTGTTAAATAAGGTTGCGCCATGTCAGCTTGGTTGTTTAATTGGATAGCTGTCTCCAAGGAGTGAAACAAAGTGAAATGGGAGTGAAAGTAGATGATCTGAATGTGAATTGTAAAGACCGTAGCGTTTGGCGCTCCGTTCTCTCTGACTACCCCGCTAGGGATAAAGCATAAAGTTAGTTATTTAACATATATATCATATTAATCAATATTAACGAAAAACAATAATGACACCTGGAACATCGACGGGCAAGAATAGCGTGCAACAACGACGTGCAACACCGACCTGCTTCAAAAACGCGCAACGAGAAAATACGGCATTCGTACGTTCGTTGGTCGGGCCGGTCAAACTCGGTTAATGTCGTAAAATTCCGAATTTTGAGGAAAACTCATCGTTTACTTTTGCCGATGTATGTTATGTACCATTGTAATTCTTAAAGAAGCCTGAATTTAATAGCAGGCATGTTTTAATTCGAATAACTAACTTTTACTTTCTAAAATCCGAAAATATCGAAAATCCCGGTTTTTTGTAAAATTAAAACCGGGATTTTTAAGACCTATATTTGGTCCGATATCCCGGGATTCAAAAATCCCGGATTGCGACCCCTACTACTAACAAAACATGCATAACTATGAATTAATTATTAGAGGCCAGAAGTGGACCAGGGACATGAGGGTGCGATTGTAACGCGACGGTTGTGGGTTCAATTTCTACTTGAGAAAATGAATTATTATTTCTTAATATTTTCATTTCTTCAGTCTGGTGTCGTGGCAAAGCACGGCGGTAAGCCAATGCCACTCAACGCGCAATGCCTCCAGAATTCGGAGGAAAAAAAGAGAAAATTTAAATAAATATTCCATTTTGTCGTGTCTGGATCGAGCCCACAACCAGTCGCGTTTACAGTCACACACTGGTGCCCCTGAGCCACGACTGGCCTCGCCATGGCCATGACGTTAATAATAATTCAAATATTTAATATTCATCAGCTCCAAGTAAAAAGCAATTGTGCTTTAATTAGGCTTATGAAGGGAAGTTTACCATATTTCACATAATTCGAGCGAGGTTATGAAAACGAAGACTTTATTTAGGGGAATTACCCGCAGGGAGGCGGGTTACGCCGGGGGGGGGGGGGGGGGGACTCTTATTGAAGCATGTATTGGAAAATGTCTATGTTATTATTTACGCGACGAGGAAAATTTGCGCCGCTAATACCCGTCGTCTTCTTCAGTTATTGAAGTTTTATTACTAAATACCAGCTTTATCAGTGAACGAGAATTAAACCCGCATAATATTCATAAAAATATAAAGTTAATTATCTATTAATATATATTATTTATATATATATATATATTATAATATAATATATATTATAATATATATATAAATATATAGGCCAGTTGTGTGGCGCAAGGGCACAAAATGTGACTGTAAATCGACTGGTTGTGTGTTCGATCTCTACTCAAGGAGATGAAATATTTACTTAAATTTATATTTCCATTTCTTCGCTCTGAGTCGGTAGAGTCGGCAGAAAGTGGGAAACGGAGTGTCTTAACACTAGGTTCCCTCTGCCTGGGTAGGCACACAGCTGGGTTGCTGTGTGCGGGATACAGCGTGAAAGTGTTTTTTATTTTTTTATAAATATATTATGAATATTTTAATAGTAGTCGTGACGCAGTGAAGATTTACATGACAGTACACGGCAGTAAATTCCATATCATATATTCAATTGCGTCACATTTATACAATTGGCATAACCAAGATACTACACACAATGTCTCTAATAAACACAAAATTAAGGGACAACATATGTCTGTAGCCTTGATCTGCATATTTTACTATTGGATTTTATACTATTTCTTGAAAGCCGAGAAAACGTCTCTTTTATGAGAAAATGGTCCAATAATACGTTCAACGAAAATATTTTTCCACTACAACTTACGAGCGAAGAAGTAAAACAATAAAAACAAAATGGCCTTGGTTTATTCGTCACATATGATATATTTAAATAATTTTATTTCAAGATCGCGTAAAAATATCAAACTGAAATTAATATTAAATATTACACGAAAAAAACACCATTGATACACGAAAAAAAAATCAAGTTTCTACATGAACAGAATCGAAAGATACGTGCATTTATACATCACTATTGGTGCATTTCGTACGACATTCGACGTGCTAGCAAAGCCTATAGGATACTCCTACTCCCGTGGACCTACAATTATAAGTTTTGGCATGAAGTAAGAACTTATAGTACAAATAAGAAAAAAACACGAGAATTTTAACGAAAAAAAAAAATATTTTTAGGTATTTCATAGAAATAAATCATTACAAATTCAATCAAAATCATTACAATATCAATACAAACACTTATTTTATATGAAATTAGTAGTTCATTTCATAAAAAACGAATACTTCCCGTTGCTCTATAGTCCTGAAATTCATGCGGAATCCTCGGCAGGCGAGTCCAAATCGCATTGGACAGATTTTTTTTTATTATAAATTTTATCAATACAAATTTTTGTAAACTGCTAATATAAAACTTCAAGTCTTTCATAAATAAAGTTTATTTGGTTTGACGTACGACGTATGTAATAATACTTTATAAACTTTTCATACTACTTGTAATATATGAAAATATCTTAATTCTCTAGACGTTATAACAGCGAGGCTATAGTAGTGCAGTCACTTTCAGGGAAAGGCCAAAGTCGATATACCTAAATTACGTTTCTCGGTTGGTTCTGCTTTTGGCATCTATAGAAAAGAACAGGCATACCTATCCTGACGGTTTCATTGAATTCGCATATTTATTATGAATCTAATGGAAAATACTTTAACTCATAAATTTATTTAATAAAATTTACGTTTTCATAAGAAGATTCTTTATTGATTCTGTTTGGATGCGATAATCCATTACTAAGAACTGTATTTTTTGCACAACCTAAAAAACACGTTGCACAAAATACTGTAAAGAAAATAAACAAGCCAATAGTTTTGTGGAAAGTAATACATTGCATATACAACATTCGATTAATATTATAATCACCTATGAACAATTCAAAAATTAATTTCAAATAGAAAGATTAACAGCCGGGAGTCATTAAAATTTTACAGGGCTCTTTGTGAAGATGTAATCGTTCAAATGTAGGTACAGGCCCGACTGTTTTTTTTTATATTTTGCAATAAAAATATATTTTATTTGAGGCCGTCGTGGCGCTGTGGCATGAGTGTGTGACAGTATACGTAATAATTGTGGGTTCAATTCCCATTCGAAAAAAAAAAAAATAATATTTTCATTTCTTCACTCCGGTTACGTTGCAAAGCGCGAATTCCGCAACTCAACTCGCAATGTCTCGTTGTCGCTGTCATAAATTTTAAAAATATTTTTGCTTATATTGCAAAATTATTTTTAAAAAGATAGGATTAAGAGAATCATATTAAAAAAAAATAAACAAAAACAAAAGTTACAAATTACACACAAATTGTTTCTTATCTTCAGTTCGAAGAGGCGAAATACGATTTGCTTTGATGGTCTTTGTACATTGCAGGATATACCAACACGCTCTCAACTTGCCTACACAGTTTAAACACGTAGGCTGAGTACGCTTAACATCCGAAACATGGCGGACTAACGCCGCAATACCACTTTTAGATGAAATTTCAAAACTTTAATAATATATTGTATTATATTATAATAATGATTATTTAGAAGAATAGGGTATAGCTACAGATAATAGTAAAAGGCAAATCTTTCATTTTAAAATGAAAAACATATTTTTTTTAGAAAGATTGTATTTAAAGTATTAATGGTACTACAAAAGCATAATGTTGTTTTACTAAAATTGTGCTGAAATTTCTGGGAGATTTTGCACTTTTTTCTGGTCCAATTATAAGACTTAGGCTTAGACTTAGACTTGTTAAAAATGTTTTCTCTTGTACGTAAAATGTATAGCAAATTCGAAATAAGTAATATTTATATTATAGTCTAAGTATTTGCTTTCATACTGCAACAATCAATAACAATTGATACTTGACCATTCAATTTAATCTTAATAACTTTTTAATAATACTATAATAATCCTAAAATATTTTTTATGAAATTTACTTGTAGGTATTGTAGAGGCCAGTCGTGGCGCAGGTTCACAAGCATTTGACTGTAATCGCGACAGGTTGTGGATTAGTTGCATTTGCAGTTGCATTACGTATTGAGTCCCACCAGTTAACACGCAAAACACCACATCTTAACACTAAACTCCCTTCGGCTAGCCTGTAAAATGCGGGGGGACAGTGTGAAATTGAAAAAAAAAGCTTGTATTTGTGTAATGATTTGTACCATAATATCATATATACTTACTTATATAATAAAGGTTGTAGTATTTTTCAAATCAATAATTTGTTTAGCCATAACCGAAATTATAAAAATGAAATATTTAGTATTATATTATTATAACATTTCAAAGTAAAGACAAACGTGCTCTGTAATTAATTAAAAAATAACAAAACATAATTTTCTCCAAACTCGGCATCATAAAAACCCTCGCATTTAGACAAAAGTGTTACTAGAGCTGAAGATCTGGTTCATTCCAAACAAATTACTTATCTGAACTACAAACTAGTACAAACTTTGATGAGCCAGATTACGTACAATGTAGCCAACGCGGGCTGTATATGTATAACAAAAAAGTAAAAAAGTTAAAAGTAAATATTTGATAACAGAATAAAACTAATAGATGGAATCTGTTGAATATTTTATATAACTTACAAAAAAGTATATGATTATTGTAATATGATTTGTTGGGCTATCCCAAGACTTCAGGGCCCCCAGACTTAAGTCATTTTAGCAAAGTTACCTTAAGTTGGCGCTACCTCTGAAAGGGCCCCACTTTCAGGTTACTGCATGCTGTTACGCATACTGTCTTATCAACATATTAGTCTCAAAATTTCAGCTTTGCTGTCTTATATATTCATTGGAAATTTTCAGTTTTGACAGTTCAAGTAGTTTTAATTATTTAAATAAGCAAGAGTTAGTTACCTAGTTATATATCAAAGTGATACTCGTACACACAAATTATACAAATTCTTGTCTTATAATTTTTTTCCTACTTCATTTTGGAATACTCCAACAACCTAGTGTCCTTAAGACACTCCGTTCCCCACTTTCCACCAAATTGGCGCCATCTTGTGTGAGCGGCGGGACTCCACGCCGCGCTTTCGCGTTGTTACCAGAGCGAAGAAATGAAAATATTAGTAAATAATAATTCATTCCCCAAGTAAGAAACGAACGCCAAACTTCGCGTTACAATCACATGCTTGTACCCCTGCGCCACCACGGCCTCTTTATAAATATATAGCTCACATATTACAAAACGTCAGACGTCTGACGTCGCGGCCGATGATGTAAAGCCACCAAGGTTTTAATAATGCCAGCATAAAGTCTCACATGATAAAATTATTCAAATAAATTTTACATTTGCTTCAATAAAAACCTTCTGCGAATGTGAAAGTTGAATATTAATTTCAGTTGTTCGCATATTCATGTTTACTGCCCGCTTTGCGGATCGGTGCAAAAATTTTATTTACGTTTTTGTGACTTTGGAAAAAAATAACAGTGTCACGCTATCTGACATTTCTTTCGTTTTAAAATTCGTATTGCTTACTAGAGTATTTATGTTGTGTTAAGAGTACCCGTATGACTATTAAGATTTTAAAAAAAATGTGACAATACCTAAGGAGTTCTTATTTTTGTGAAATTAAATCAGTTTTTTTCTAGTGTTAAGACACTTTTCGTAGTGTTAAGACACTCCGCTCTCCACTTTCCGTCAAATTTTCGAGGCAATGTGAGGTGAGTGGCAGAACTCAACGTCGCTCTTTGCCTCAACACCAGAGGAAAGGAAATTTAAGTATTAAATATTTAATTTCCTCGAATGGAGATCAAACCTACAATCTGTCGTATTTACAGTCACATTTTGTGCCCCTACGCCACGACCGGCCTTTAATCTATTTAATTAAAAAAAATAATGATTTAAAAGAAAGTATTGCACAACGCAATATAGACTTTTAATATCTTACCTCAGAGCCAAAGCCTGCTCTTATAAAGTCCTTTATAAGTCCTGAACGAGTTAGTAGCGCCTCAGTTACCGTAGTACCTACTGTGCGAGGGATTTATTTCATGAATGATTTTTTGAATATTCTTCATCATCTCTAAATTCAGCTCGGGTAACGACTTAAGCATAGAATTGTGGTATAAATAATAATCTTACAAAATATATTCTAATATTCAATTTTTAATGTATGTTTATTAAAATAAAAAAGTGAATCATTACGTGAAGCCTTAATCTATAGATAAATTATCTATTATGGTGTGACTTGTTTATAGCTTTGCTAAACCATTTTTGTATTAAAATTGAAATTTCTATTGTAAAAAAATAATATATTCAATTCCCTCTATTTTTCTTTTCTTTAAAAAAGTTACATTTCATAATTTACAGAAAAAGGTATCTATATAATATAACTCTTTATAACATAACTGTGACAAAATCATAGCATGTTCAGTCCGTTCGTTTCTAAATTAAATTAACAATTAATTCGCAAAGTTAAAACAAATTGGTGACCTGAATGTGAATTGCCTGCTGTACGCAGATGATGCAGTGCTTATTGCATCATCAGAATGCGAGTTGCAGGCATTGGTCACCACTCTGAAAGAAGGGTGTGAATATAATGGTCTAAGCCTCAATGCGAATAAGACAAACGTTCTGATTTTTGAAAGAGATGAAGAAAGGACGAAATGTAAGATCAGTGTAAATAGTAAGATATTAGAACAAGTGAATGAAGTGGTATACTTGGGAAGTATGTTCAGTAGAGATGGAAGATACGAGATGGATGTGGAAAGGCGTATTGCTGCCGGTAACAAGGTTAACGGAGCCTTAGCTGCATTGATGCGACGGCAAAACGTCAGCACAGCTGCGCGTTTGGCCGTACACAATGCAGTTTTGGTACCGACTCTGTTATACGGCAGCGAAACGTGGGTATTACAGAAGAAGAATGAAAGAAAGATGAATGCTGTGAAGATGCGATCTCTTCGTAAGATATGCGGAGTCAGCTTAGCTGATCGAATCCGCAATGAAGAGGTACACAGAATGGCAGGTACTAGCGAGGATGTCACGGTGAGAATGAAGAAGAACGTGCTCAGCTGGTTTGGGCACGTCGAACGAATGAGTGATGAAAGAATGGCAAAAAAGATTTATGATGGAAAAGTGAGCGGTAAGAGAGGTAGGGGGAGACCTCGGTTGACCTTCGAAAACACAGTATCAAAGATACTGGAGG
>JAATLQ010035847.1:0-32671 GCA_013421005.1 Heliconius erato x Heliconius himera | reverse complement strand
TCACTGAGTAATATAAGCTACGTAAGTAATATAAGAACAAATTATGGACCCTTACAACTCGTACAGATCGACATTTTTGTATTCGTTAAATCTCTTGAATGGAATGTTGGATTTAAATAATTCAAAAATTAAAATGCAGATTTTGAAACATTCTTGAATACAAAATTATTTGTTTGGATAAAGATTAATATAAAGGCCTGGATAACATCTGTCTGATTCTACGGTCTGATTATGGTCAGCATTTCTATCTATCTATTAAACTGTAAAAAGTAAGTGCATTGCCTAAACTACAATAGTAGGATACAATAGTAGCATTTCAAGGTTTTAATGGTGAATAATTTGTATTAAATTTAGGCATTGTAGGTGCTAGGAGTCCCAAATTTTGCTTGGGCATTGTTTATAGGATGTATACTACCGTTCAAAAGTATTTTCCTACCTCTAAGAGTTTTATTCCTTGCGAGTTTACTTTTACGTTTACTACGCGAGTTACTTTATCGTTACACAAAAAGTCTTAAATTTTACCTAGATTGCTTTTTTAAATCATGGCTTTATCAATATATCTGCCTTTCGTCTACATTATCGCTGCGCAGAGTTTAGGCGTTCTATCGATTAACTTTGTTAGGTAGCGAGAATCAATTACATTCCACTCCTTCTGCAGTATATCACAGAGATATATGGTGGAAGTGGGGCATTCTTTTTACCCTTCTCTGACTTATTTATCCTATAATTATAATTAAAAAATAGGATTGAAATCAGAGAATTGCGATTGCATACCGTTACTTTCAGCACTTTTATCTACTCTATTTCCGCTCTGACTCTTTAAAACCTTTTTTTTATTTAAGAGCTTTGTCGTTCCAATGACCATGCCGCTCTTTAAGACCTTTAAATAGTCCTTGCTTATAAGCGTAACTTACAAGAGTTGTTAGGGTCATTGTCATGCTGAAACATGTGTCATGTTGTCGTGCAGTATTTTTTGTATCCCTCTTTTGTATTTTTCTTAGACCACCACTTGTATTTCCAGCATAACAGCCCCAAAACATCACAGAGCCTTCTTCATGTATTGCTGTTGGAACTATACAAGCATCTATCATCCGTTCTTTTGAATTTTTGGGTACAAATAGTGTCTTCGAACCAGAAACCTCAAATTTTGACACTACACAAAACACGTTTCCACTCATAATTTAGTGAATTCGAATTTTAGTGTTCACGTGTCCATTGGAGCATTTTTATTTTATTTTGACGCCTAAGAAGTGGTTTCTTTACCACAACTCTTCCTGCCGAATTTTTCGTGGCATGGCGTGTTGAGTGGCGGCCTTGGTGCCAGAAAGAAGAAATTATAATTTTTAACAAAAAGAAGTCGATTGACTTCAAACAACGAACTAAAAACAACGAAGAAAAAAAATTACGTAAGTAAAACTTACTTTGATTTTGTTAAACAAAAATGAATTAAAAAAAATATTTTATAATTTTGAACACTGTGAACTATTCTTGAAGTGTATCCTTTCCAATAAATAAATAATTATCAGAATCGGTTGCCGTGATATTGAATTTTTCGTCCATTTGTCGCACCACATACCTAATGTATATTTAAGACTAATTTATTTATTTTTTTAAAACTTTATTTTAACAATAACAACTGCTATACAGATAAAAATTATAAACAAAAAAATAATAGTAATACAACAATATCAAGCATGCAAATAATCTTACTATTATACTATCTACCATATATTGACAAAGCATAAATTAAAACAAAGTTTACAGCAGTGATTATCTCACAGATATCATTGTCAGAAATGGACCAAATTAAAATTGGACCATACAGGAACCACTACCTTTCAAATTTAAAAGGAATCATCATTTTTTTTTATCGATTCAGATTCCTCAGAATTTCATATACGATATACAAAAAACAATAGGTTCTAACCAACTTTCTTTTTATTTCACAACCCAAAAGAAAAAGTGTAAAACGAGTCTAAATCCATAAAAAAAATAGTGAAACTAAAAAAAGAGAATGTCAAAAACTAAACTACACAAACACGAACTCGATACATTCAATCAACGGCAGGCAATCAGCGACAGAATGAAATTCCATAGATATCCAGCCCGTAGCTGGTCGCTGTCTAATGGAATCGATACGATTAAATCTACCCTGACTTCTATCTTGGTATTTAGTAGAATTGCCTCAGGTTTTCCGTAAACGCCGCAACGACGTTCTCGTTAAAGTTACTTATTGACTTACTTTGATAGCCTTCTAGTTACATGAAATAATGATTTTAAATTCAATTTCTAATGACATTCTTTCAGGATATGTGTTTTTCTGTTGTTATCCAGAACAGAATACAAATATAATTTATTTTAAAAGAACACCATAGTGGCTCAGGATATCAGGAATATCTAAATGTCCATGGATTCACGTTACCTATTTTACAAAAATATATTTACTGGTATATGACTGTATTCTTTTTTAAAAAAACAAAAAAAAAATACAAAAACCTCAACCGAGTACGCAGTTTAAAATGTTGTTAAAAGTAATTACTGTACTTCTGCAATAATAAAATAAATACACACTTGACGGATGACCTTTTTAATTTTTTTATTTTTTAACATTTTTAAAGTGTTATTCCACACTTAGGAAAGAAAAATACTTATTTAGAAAACGTAAAAAAAATTCACCGTAGCGGGACTCGAACCCGCGCCTCCAAGAAACCGACCAGGAGCTCTGATCACTAAGCCATATGTTCTCATCAAGCTACGTCGAAATTTTTAATCGCTTGCTACAATTTATTTATGTAAGTAGCGGAAATTTGTAAAAATCTCCCTACAGAGATGTTCATGAATCAGAAACGGCGTGGCGGTAGAGTGCTTTCTAACGAGCTTCAGGATGGGCTCCTTGAAGTTGACCGTCGCTCTGACCGCTTGATGCGAGTAAGGTTACTGATTGAGGGCATTATCAGAAACTTAACCAGTGCCTATGCTCCTCAGGCGGGATGTAGCGCGTCCGAAAAGGTGACATTCTGTCTCCAATAAAAAGATAGGACCGCCTTGAGACAAAGTAATTGCAAAACATCTGCGTGGCTTTACTCGACTCCGAAAGACTGATGGTAGTCAATATCTAGTATTCGTGACGTGAGCGATGCTGACGTCATTCTTTTTAAAAACACTCGCGGGCTGGAGAAGACCTCCAAAATATATATGTCGTGCGTCATATATCATGCAAGTTACCTATAGATTTCTATACGACATCTACTTATCAAGCCACTGTTAGTCGCGTCATAAATTTGTTTTCATTCTTGACTTAATTATTTATAATTAACTTATTTATTAGCGATTCTATAAAATACCGCAAAGGCATTGTACGGGTAGTGACTTACGAGCATCCATCACAGCTCGTATATATTCTTCAGGGCCGAAATACCCTTGCCCGTAACTCGCCCCTGCCGTATAATCAATTATTATTCTAATTATGAAAGTGGTTAACATCTATAATATTTCTAATTATATTGGGTTGGATCGGTGAAGACAAGTGTTAGTTACTGTAAGCGAACCCCTGAAGCCTACCCCTGCGGTCACAAGTCCCAGGTACTGTTCCAAGCTTTCCATCGCTTAAAGAGATTAGATAATATTAGTTACACCTAGCTTTCACAACTGATGTTTGTCCGATACGACTATCCTGACTGTCTTCTTATTATTTATTCGTCCATTTTATTTTATCTTTATTTCCTACATATTTATAAGGACGTCATTTGTACCAGAGGACACACTTGACGACAGATAGCTGGGGTGAAAATATGGAAAGTAGATGTCTTTTAAAATAATTATTTAATTATTTAAACTGGAAACATGTAAACTTGTAATTGCTTCATTCTATTCTTACTTTGCTTATAAACTTTCTATATAAATGCTTACAATTATAACCGTTAAATATTGTTTTACTTTTGAAATCGTTTAGTTATTTACGGTTTCAGTTATTATTTGAAACTACCTTGATAAAAATATTTAATATACGTTTACAAATATGAGTAGAACCAAAGACTAGAACATGGTTTTGCTCGTTTATTTTTAATAACTACTCTGTGACATCGGTGACAAATATTATAAATCTGTTAAAACTATATGAAACAAAACATAACTTTTCTTATTTCAGAAGAGTGCTTAATACACATACACTAAATAGTCGAGTATTAAAATATTTATATGTCACTACGGTTTATACTTTTGTAAATTATGTCATAAAATTGACATATTCGGTCGTAACAATTTTATTAAATGCATAGATTACGAGTACTACGGACATAAAATTCTGACACCTGGATAAAATACCATGTAAAATATTGTAGGGTAGCGTGGGGAGTGGGGAGGGGGGAGGGGGGAGGGCCGCCGACATGCCAGAACACGGGGGAGTGCCAACCTCTTGTTGCGAATTCATAAGTCATAAAGAATAAGAACATAAATTTTGAACTTTTGAGCTTTAATACTTTACTTTATTTATATATTTTTTTAATTTGCTTTTGGCGTGGATAGGCTTAGCGTTTTGTTTTATGTAATTTATTTTTAGTGATTCAACTAATGTTTTTGGATTTTGCTGAGTAGTCAGCTATCTAGAGCCTACTTATTTAGTTACTATATATGTTCGAATGAAGCGACTTTTCTATTAAATTTTTATTATATTACACACCAACACTTAATAGTAACCAACCACCAATACATAATAGTTCTAAATTTATAAGAAATTTTGAGCCTATATAAAGAAATAAAAAACATTTTCATAAATAAATATTTTTGTGGCACAATTTTTTTCTTAACTAGCTATATCAGTCCACATTTTATTTCCCAACTTGCTGTTATCATCTAAAATAGAAGCCACTCCATTTTTAAATACAGCAAAAACTGATAAAACGACTGAAATTGGAAAAGGATTTATCGTCCAATTCAAAAATGGTTTGGATATTTGAATATTCAATCTGAGCTTGGACCATATATTTTTTTGCGTTTTCATAAAAATCAATACTACGATAAATTCATTGAAATTACTAAAAAATTTTAGAACTTATTATAAATTACATAATGCACTAAAATATTGTAAATTTTTGCGAATTATTTATTTTGGATACAAATTTATATTGATATAGCCATGAAAAAAAAATAGAAAATTTTTGTTTTATATTATAACTCATCACGCAATGTCTCCAGAATTTGGTGAAAAATGAGGAACGGAGTGTCCTAACACTATGTTCTCTCTCTCTCTCTCTGCATACTCTGGTGTGTGCATACAGCGCTAAAAATATTATACATAAAACATGCATATATGCATACGTCTGTTAGTATAGTGTATTATTATGGTTACACGCATACAACATTTCATTTTGTTTCGTTTGATTTTGTTTTATATTATACGAGTATATATAGACCATAGGTATACGATAGATAGATAAAGAGATACATTATTCTTCTTTTTATTATTGGACATTGATATATTTCTGTGTGGCTTATTTCTTCATTTCTTCTTTTTTATAGAGATTTTAGTTAAAAAAAACATGTTAAGATGAATATTTAATAAATTATATCATTAGTAATATCTCTGTATTCTAATTTTAATTCTAAGATCTATTAGTCCATTTCACAGTCAATATATTTATATTTACATAGAAAATTTAAAAGAAGTATAAACTTAATATTACATTCTGCGGATAACTTTCAAAATTACCTTTTCAACAGAAATATTTGTATCGATGTTTGTACTGCCGAGCTCACGGAAGTAAGGCCATCGAGTAGAGTCTGAGCCGTACAGACGCCGACATATGAATAATTTGGCGTTAGATTTGGCAAGCCTCCTTGGAAACGATCCCAATTCCCGAATGAGCTCGTCTTTTACTATCTCATATCTCATTAACGTTATCTGTGTAGAACATTCTGTGTGCTTAAAGTTTTTGTTTTAGCACGTAAATATATATTTTTAATTGCTTTACACAAAAAAATAACAGGAAATGGGGAATTGGCAGACCAAAACGGCGAAGGTGAGACAAGCTGGACCATTAGAGGCCTGACTGGTGTAGAATAGTATGAAATAGGCAGGAGTGGAAGAAACGGAGAGGCCTTTGCCCAACCATGGTATATGCCAGTGTAATAATAATAATCTTTGCCCAACCATGGTATAGGCCAGTGTAATAATAATAATAATAATAATTGCTTCGCGTTGTGTTCTTACGGAGAGTCTTAACACTAGTTTACTCCGTTACCAAATTTCCGCCTAATTTTCGAGACATTGTGTGACGTGTGGCGAAACTCAACACCGCGTTAACTCGAGATTGAAATTAAATTTAAATAATATTAACATTTTATAATATTTCGATACGCAGTAGATGATATTATTATCTTAATTTTGATGTGTACCAAATGACTATGTTATACCTAAGACTTTTCAAATTATATTATTTCTTATGAAAATAAAACAAAAATACACTTTTTCGTAAAGATTGAAGTTGTCTTATTGGCTTACATATGATTCTAATCTGAATTTATAGCTTTTTACTATTATTTCTATGTTTCTTCTTCCTCCTGGCATAAGTCTCGGCGTCGTCGGCCTGGGCCTGTGCTTTCATATATTATACACCACTGTGCTTTAATATATTAAAATTTCTGTGTGTATGACCACAGTATGCTCATTTTTATTTAAAATGCACAATAGATAGATAAATGAAAAATTTAATAAAAGTTTTTATAAAATTTCAGCCGGAAACAAAGTAGACTAAACGCTGTCAAAATTATCTTAAATTTATTAATTTCCTTCTATTTTTTTGTTTTGTTAAGTTGACACTGTTTATTCTCTTATAATCTTGACACAGAGGCACACGCCTGTGTCTGTAAATGCGACGGTTGTGGGTTCTATTCCGACCCGGGCAAATTAAATATTTAATATATTTTTTTTCTGGCTCTGGTAACGAAGCAAAGCGCGGCGTTGATGTCCACCACTCAGCAATGCCATAAGAATTTGGCAATGGCAACTCCTCAGATGTAATAGCCAAATTTGTGGAAATTTCTTAATGGAGAACGGAGTGTTTGCTTATGCTATTATGTGAAAGGATATGACGTGAATCTGAAAAAAAGCTTACTATAATAATGACATATGCAGAAAAATACTTAATCTAGGGTAAGTGCTGAACACCAAAAGTCACTTCACATAAAAAAATAAGCTCAGCTTTAATTATACATGCCATTTGTGCCCACGTGTTGCAGCTGTTCTTGTACGAGCTCTTACAACGGGCTTTGTTTGTAATCGCTGTTTAGTTGCTAATAGTTATTGTAATTACTGTAATTTCATTAGAGATTTTCCATTATTTGACTTATTTAAGTAAGCTTAAGTTAAATTTTATTAAATGTGTATGTTGTCAACTTAAATTTTATTAAATGTGTATATTTAGTTTTATTTAAAAATCTATATACCTATATTATATGTATATAAAAAATTTCGTTACTTGGTGAAAATGACAACGCACAGCCTATACTCCGTGGCGTAGAACGCTGAAATTTGATATGTAAATTACTTGAGGTGTAAACGGGAGTATCTAGTCTATGAAGATTTTTAAATTTCTGCGCAACGGAAAAAATCATAATTTCTTTTTTAGAGCTATAAATAATAGCTATATAAAAAAACTTTTTAATGCTAAGCAGCAATTCAATAACATTTTAAAACAACATTTTAAGTTTATAAAGCTTATGAAAATTCTATTCACTATGAAAAATCTACTGTCCATTTAGTCTACAGACCGTTCAGTCGGAATAAGCTCTTTACATCCAATACTTGGCAATTGAGTTAATCTGATATTGATTTACTCGTGTAAGAAGTTGTCTGTTCTGTTGAACCTCTGTTCCGTGAACAACTTTTAATTTAGTGTCTCAGGAGGCGTCCCGGCGTCGTCGAGGAGTCAATATTAAATTTGAGTAATGAAATTGGACGCCATTTTCATTATCAGTTATAATTCATCGATATTATCGGGTGTACGTCACAGTAGCATGTAATGGGGAATGAATTATTTTAATTTAGTTGCTGTGTTCACAAGGTGAAACGCGGCGTTTAGTTCCGCTAGCAATCAACACGCAACTCTAAAATTGGGCGGAAAGTAAACTATATTCCCTATACCTACCTAAACATCTTAAATCACGTTCACCATTTCACAATGTATGAACGAGGCATTAGGTAACTAACCAATAAATCAATGTACGTTTTGAAATAGTAAAGCCACTCAGTTGTGGCGCACGGAACTGATAGACAGGAGGAGATTAATTATCTAACTTGGCATCATATAAATGAGCCGCGTTCGTTGAGCCAGCCTCAGTTCTAATTGATGTTGATGTATAAACTACGTAGACATTCCGTTCCCTACTTTCCGCCGAGTTCTGGAGACATTGCGTGTTGAGTGGCGGAACTCAACGTCGCGCTTTGCCTCGGCACCAGAGCGAAGAAATATAAATGTAAATAAATATTTTATCTTTTCGAGTTGGGATCGAACCCACAACCTGTCTATTTTGCAGTCACACTTTGTGGCCCGGCGCCACGACTGGCGCTGACTGGCTTACGCTATGTAATACAGATAATAAGAAATATTAAATCAAACTTTTTATTTCATTTCTATCGAGGAGGGAGAGATAGGCGGATCGAATTTTAGAACATACATATATATGTATGGTAAATATAACAATGAACGGTGACATTCAGTAAATTTCTCCGTAAAACTTTTAGAATTTCAATTGTTAAAAGGATGAAATAGGGGTTGCAAATTTATAAGAAACTGTTTGTTGATTAGAAATTAATAATAAAATAATAAATCATATTTCACGTAGATTAAACTGCTTTCAGAGACTAGCTATTTTATTATTCTAGTCTTCTATTCATGTCTTGAGCCACTAGATTACAACGATGGGATCTACTCCGCCAACAATAGAAATTGCGTACAGATAAGAAAAAAAAGACTTATATAACATAACCTTAATACACTCATATGATTTATTAATAAAGAAAAGTTTCAAAGGACAAACAACTCTAACGCGTGACCAGGATGTCCTAAAATAAAAAAAAGATAGTAGCAAAAGGTCAGCGACTTAGTACACTCGTCCGTACATTTCGTATAAAAGAACGACCCGCTGAGTTTCACTGTTGAAGCACCTACTCTTATGAGACTCGAGTGTACCGTATACGTAAATAAAATTATTTTTTTGCTAGATTTTTTAGTTTTGAAACAATTATAAGGGTAACGTGACTCAGTGATACCATGTCCAACGTTGTTATTTAAGGCTTTGCCTGTGAGTTTGATTCTCCAGATTTGAAATGCTGATGATTTCCTAACTTATAAGACAAGATACGATATTGGATACAGTGCAGCTCGTTCAAATACAGTAACTTACCATTCCAAAAAGGATGCAAATCTCAAAAAAAATATACAAATTTCCAAAAATGGAGGCATGCTTATAAATTATAAGCCATAAGGACGGTCACGTGCTTGACTATACCTACTCTCTTCAGAATTTGAATGAAAGAGAACATCTCTTGAATAAATAAATAAGAAAAAAATACAAACTAATAAAATAATTCACATGCACTATAAAAAAAATCAATTTAAAATACTTACAGCGAAGCGCGTAGTAAACAAAACGAAACCACCACCACTCTGTTACACCTTTTAATGAAAATGTGTGTGAAATTCCGTACATTTCAGGAAACATTCCCACAAGCGAAGTGTCTCTTTAACCAGTCTTAGCTGTTTTTCTACATCTCCAGAACAAAGATAAATGAAAGGTCTGCGCGCGGCTCCTTAGTAAATGAGGTGAGCGTGTCTGATTTATTACATTACTAGCGTCCCGATAGCGGCTGTGCCCGCGAAATCAATATATATATGTAATGTACTTATAAAGGCTATTGACATATTTTTAGTATCTTGGGCTATATAATCGTAACTTCCATAAGAATTTAAGTTTGTTTTTGAAATAAAAAAATATAATTTAAAATACTTCACATTAAGACGGCTTCCATCCCTCACTTTCCAGAAGAAAGAACTAAGTAGAATTTGGTGGCGTTGTATATTGAGTGGCGGATCTCAACGCTGCACTTTGCCATGTTACCAGAGCGAAGAAATGAAAATTATTAACATTTCATTTTCTCGAGTGGTTATCTAATATGTGGTATCCAATAATACTCGTGGCCCTGCACCAGGACTGGACTCTACATAATATATTAACCAGAACCACAAGAAAATAAAAGAAAATACTTAACTATTATCTAACTAAGAAGTTTAAGAAATTAAGAAATTAATTAAGTTTAAGAAAAATATTCTACTAACCAACCAAGCGAGGACCAAACAAAAATATGAATAAATAATAAGTAACAACTAACTTCTTATCAAAAATGTACGAAAATTGACACAATCGGAAATGTCGTCTACCCGTTGTGGTCGGTCTTTCCGTAATCAAGCCGCCCGCCTCCTGCTCGTAAGCTAGATCGCTTCTAAGAATCTATGATATCTCCTAAATTACAATTTTAATCTAGATAAAATATCAAAGGTGACTATTATATTCGTATACTCGTATATATATTGTTAGTTTTACACTGTATCCCTGACAGGGTAGCCAGAGAGAACATAGCGCCAAGCGCCTAAGCGTGTTCTTCTTCATTTTCACCGTGAGGTCCTCGCTAGTACCTGCCGTTCTATGTATCCCCATATACTCTACAACGAAGAGATCGCATGTCCACAGAAGTGATCTTTTTCTTATTTCTCTTTTGTTACCCACGTTATCCCCAGCTTGAAGCAAACCAATACCACTGGTGTGGCCGCCTAGCATTCTACCGCAAATCGGTTCTGTCATTACGCTTTTGTTTGGTCTCAGTCACACAAACAACATTTATATCTCAATTATCAATCACATCTAATAATTCATCCATCTTCTGTTTCATTCCTCTTCTATCATTCCACGTAGCTATTTGGGTTGCGGTCTTCAACGCCGCCGTTTTCCACTTTCCGCCGAATTTTGGAGGCATAGCATATTGAGTGGCGGAACTCAACGCCGCAGTTTCCTCGACACCAAAGGTAAGAAATAGAATATACATTTAAATAAACACTTCATTACCTCGAGTGGGAATCGAATCCACTACCAGTCGCTTTTATAGTCACACTTTGTGCCGCTGCGCCACGACTGGCTTCAAATAACATATTTGAGTGCATAAAATAAATAAGAATGTAATTATCGTTCATTACACCTAATACAAAAGTACTTTAAAAGTATATTTTGTTATTTCAATTAAAAAAATACCATTTAAAAATGTTTAGTTTATTCATTGAAGAAAACAAATAAAAAAGACCGTTACTTCTGTATTAGTGGTAAAGCTTAAGATTAAATTTCTTTTGACATAAGAAATTGAATTTATTTTCGTTGGGAATATGCAGCCTCATTCTGGCTCTGAGCCACACAATCTCAAACTTTATGGTCTTAGTTTAGATAACTTTGTTATTATTTATGTTTTGAATTTATTTCGAGTTCAAAATACGTTGAACTTACAAAGTTTCTTTGCTGAAAAGTTCATAAATTGCTTTTACTTGCGTACATTTGCGTGTATCAAAGTGAAAGTACTTAGAACTAACTGCTTACGTATATTGAAGTTAATTAGAAGTTGTGCAATTGGATTGCTCTTATCAAATTGTATAGAAATTAAGAAATTTTATTTTACTTTATTAATATAAGAAAGCAAATTAAACTATTTAATGTACTTAGAAAAGTATCAAAGGGAAGAACATTTTTTTAATGATAAGACCAACGAGCTACTATAAAAAGTTGAATAAAATTAAAAATTATGCTAAATATTTTACCATACAATGATGACAAATTGAAAAATTTAAAAGATGAATTTGTACCAACATGTACAAATGAATTATATCTTCATAGTGCCAGATTAGTAATTTATAACAAACTTAATTGCTAAAGATTTCCTTAAGCAATGCTATATCTATACCGAAATAATGAATCTTATATACAGTATAATACACAATTAATAAGAGAAAAAGAGAAAAGCTTAGAAGTAGCTCGCCCCTGAAGAAAATGTACGAGCTTTGATAGACGCTCGTGAAGGTTTGGCGATCACAGGGGACTGCCCTGCGTAAGCTAATCGAGGGTGAATATTAGAATCCATGTTATAATATTGTTTAAAATGTAGAAAAGAAAAACAATTATTTATAAAACGTATTTTTTTTAACGTAGCTAGATTTGAACCCGCGCGTCGTTAGACGGTATTCAACAGACACGGGTTCAAATCCCGCTACGTTCAATTTTTGTATGTTTTCGAAATAATTATATTAGAGTCCGAGTTCGAGGCCGGTCGTGGCGCAGCGGCACGAGGTATGACTGCAAAACCGCCTGGTTGTGGGTTCGATCCCCACTCGAGGAGATGAAATATTTACTTAAATTTATATTTCCATTTCTTCGCTCTAGTGTCGAGGTTAAGCGCGGCGTTGAGTTCTGCCACTCAACACGCAATGCCTTCAGAATTCGGCAGAAAGTGGGAAACGGAGTGTCTTGACACTTGGTTCCCTCTGCCTACCCTGCTGTGTGCGGGATACAGCGTGAAGCTAATTTATATTAGAGTCCAGTAGTGGCGCAAGGTCAAGATTGTTACTAAGACGTTTGTGTGTTAAGGGTTATTACCAAATTGATGATTTTATAAAAGATAGCACGCCTTGGGAATGAAATTTTCTCTCCAGTCTGTTTCAAAGCATCATTGTCACAAATAAATAAATATGTATTTGTATAATTGATTTAAAAAAAAAAATATCACTGAGTTTCTTGCGCCGGTTCTTCTCAGGTCTGAGGCATTAACTTTAGAAAGCTTGTGGTAAATCATTTGACGTTTAAAAAGTTAAGCATATGAGTTCTTATTTTGAATAAAATTATTGGAATTTGAATTTACTAGTACATATGTTTATATTCATTAGTACTGACTAAAAAATTTGATATTTAAGCCGTTAGTTTAAATTAAAGTGAGGTATCAGATGAAAGGACTCTGACTAAGTTAAGCTTAAATTTCAATAATAGCTGGAGACCTCCAATTTATGTACAGAACCCTCGGTGAGCGAGCCCGACTCGTGGTTTTCCAGTTTTTATGGTACATACAATAAAAATGACGAAATGAATAGTATTTATCAAGGTTCTCACAAACTGCTGAAATATCACACGAGTATTAATTATCTTTTATTAGAGGCCAGTTGTGGCGCAGGGGCACAAAATGTAACTGTAAAATCGATTGACTGTGAGTTTTATCTCCACTCGAAGAAATGCCGTCTCCCTCTGCCTACCCTGCGTTGTGCAGGATACAGCGTGAAGCTGATATTAACTATCGGTTTTATAGATATTTTTTTTAGCTTCTCACTGCATCATGCATATAGCAGGGTAGACAAAAGGAACCTGGGAACCTAATGTTAAGACACTCCGTTCTTATCAAGTCACTTCTATCAACCACTTTACGTTGGGTTGTATAATAAAAAAAGTATAGTAAAGATATAATATAGTGATTGAAATCTATAGTAGCGGAGCATAGATAACAGAGTAGTACACCTCAGAGACGGCAGTAATAGCTAGTTTCGAGAAATAGATACTGGTAACTGCTCTCAGGATAAGCAAATAGACCTTCTAAATCCACATTAACGCGATCGTCACATTCGTACTGATTTAGACACCTAATAGTTACCTACTGGGGTTCTCTTTTGTACCTAATATATATTAAATATTGAAATGGAACCCGCCACGTTTAGGGTCCTGAGCCCCTTTTAATATTAAATGTGGGAGTTCAAAATCGACACTTTTGAATGTTTTGGATGATTGCTATTAATTATGTCAGTTAAGGTTGAACTAGAGGTTAACATTATCTATTTACACGATAAAATGTAGGCGATCAGTGTCTTGATATACTATTTATTGAGAAGCTTATATGTTTTAAATTAAAAATAAGTAGGTATTAGTAGATTTTGCTAATTAAATAAAAAAGTTGTTTAGCATTAATTTTTTTTTTCATTTTCACGGACATTAGAAGATCGTGTGTCACTGTGCTTGCAATTATATATTCGTAGTTCCCGACACTTCATACTTTTCACGTCCGTTTATAGTCCATGGATATACTCCAATACTTTCAATTACAGCACAGTAGTTTTGCCGTATGATCCCGACCTAGAATATGATAATCCTGGTACTGGTGGTATCGTAAGAAGCGACTAAAGTACGTGTGGTAGAGTCACGTCGCCAGCAATGGCAACACGCATGGGCAGACTCGACCGGATCATTACCACCCCCGGCATTTAAAACCGGCGTTAAGAAGTGGCTTTATGCCACTGCGTTTCGCATCAGGTATTGCCGGGCTCCAGCGCCCAACCCACCTCGTCGGCCGGCAATGCACCCGTAGCTCCTCTGGTGTTGCACGGGGTCGTGGGCGGCGGTAATGACTTACCATCAGGTGACCCGAACGCTCGTTTGCCTTGTTTTTTCCATAAAAAAAAATAATTAAAAAAGCAAAATTATACACAGAGCTGATGTTAACAGTGGCACAGCAGCGCCCCTTCATTCAGATCTATGTATATATAAAGCTATATATGATAAAAAAATAGTGTGTGAAAATGTTTATAAATCCATAGAGGAGGATTCAAACTGACAACTATCGCCTAACCAATTTATATATATTTAGTGACAAGAAAATATTTTGGAAATCTGATCACTATTCAATTAGAAGTTTTTTTAACCCTTATGGATAACGCGTTATCGACACAACACTTACTGTTGTATTTTCTTTAATTTGGTGGATACCACTTCTTACATATTATTTGTAAATCATATTTTGTTCCAAGCAAACGATGTACTCATATTCTAAAATATATTTTATGTAATATTCTTAAATATATATTATTTATACCACCTTCACTTCTTATTTCCTACAAATTGGATATAAAGTATCATTTTGATGTTACGTTCGTACCAATAACAAGAACTAAATAAAATTAATGAAGTACGTCGTCGGGCATTCTGAATAAAAATGGAGCACGCTTGAGCTTGGCGTATCTTATATATAAATATATATATAGTTATATGTGTGTTTAACGAAGGAATATAATTAGAATGTTTTTATTATCATATAAGTGTATTATATATTATATGAAACTAATTTAGCTTCACGCTGTATCCCGCACACAGCAGGGTAGGCAGAGGGAACCTAGTGTTAAGACACTCCGTTCCCCACTTTCTGCCGAATTCTGGAGGCATTGCGTGTTGAGTGGCAGAAGGTAGGTGTTTTTATTTTTTTTTTTTTTTAAACTAATTTGGGTTTCTTAATTTTTTTGAACTGTCACCATAATACTTTCTACCACCTTGTGCCTGTTGTTGTATCAATATCTCATTTAAATAATTCGTATGATAAAACGTTAGTAAAAAAAAGTCAATACGACAAACGTCAAAGTGAATAAAATTTGATACCACTTTTTATATTTTAAGTAATTAAATTATATATTCAAAAATTTTGTAAGGAGATTGCTTTGCTTTATTTTGATAAAAATGTTTCTACGAGTAAATCCATTGTTAATATAAGTAAGTTCAAGAAGTCATACTATTCTCAGCTAAATTGAACGTATCAGCTATATTGAATATTAGAGACCGTACTCTATTTTGGACATTCGCTGTCAAAGTCAAGAGTGTTCTGTCAATATCCAACACCGATAAATAATAACTCACCTAACGTAACCATATTGAAATACATTTTTAACACGCTTTTATTAGGTCGACTTGCTATAGTAGAAGAGCCCACGTTGCTAAATCGGGATTGACTCGAGCGTCATAGAAACATATTGAGTTGCAAACCTTAAATGATAAAAAGAAAAAAGTAATATAATATATACCTTTTGTTCGATGGGAGGATATAGATTGTAAATTGTCAAAAATGTAAATAAAAACTGTTGATATCATCCACGTCCTACTCATACTTAAAAATGTAAGCATGTTAATCTCATTATAATCATGGATGGAGGTGGTCGTACGTGAAGGTTAAAAATGATGCTGAATATTCTTACTTGTGCCATCAAAATGTAACATGGTTTTTATTAAGTGTTATATTTTATTAGAGTTATTTTTTTATATTTTTTTATTCAAAGATTTTCGATCGAATCAAACAGGCTCGAATTCCGGAGTTATGGAGTTCCTATGGCCACCTTCCAGCTCCATCATCAGACCCTGGTTACGATATAATATCAAAGTACTCGTCAAGATGAAACAAACGAGTTCAAACTCGATGGAGTTGTGGTGTTTAATTACTTAGTTCCTAAGGCCAACTCCATCATCAGACCCTGGTTACCATTTAGTATCATTTACCCATTATATGTAGTCTTACGCCCAATATTAATTATCTATCTCCAGCGTCAATCTTAGATTGTTTCATATATCTATCCAATGTCTAGATTGGATAGATATATGGAACAATCTAAGATTGACGTTGGAGATAGGTTATTAATATTGGGCGTTAGTGGATAATGCAATTCATTATAGCTTTTAAGGATTAATGTCATTTACTATATCTTTGTTATAAATGAATTAAATCTTTTTATTACAAAAATAAATAGTTTGAATCGGATTGTGTCAATAATAAAAAAAAATATAACTAAACACCGAAGTTGAATAAATATAAAGCAGTAACACTTAGTAAAAAGAAAGTAAAAAAAAAAAAATTGAAAATGACTGAGAATCTAAAAGTTCCCTAAGTTTTTTTGTCACACTTGTGAGGATAAAATTCTGTATATTTTTTTATTACTTTGCTAGTCAATATAAAATTAGAAAATCTAAATCAGCTAACCTAGCAAAGTAATTTAGCAATATGGCACGTGGACAATACGAATAACAAAGTAGTCAATTATTTTCTTTTTTTTTTATATTTTTGTGACTCTAATGCCAACAAATTCCGTTCTACTCCTTCCACTAAAAAAATAATGGTGTGTTAAATATAAGTAATTAAAAGATAATATAGAAGCACTTATCATAAAGAATTATTTGAGGCCGTCGTGGTCATGGCACAGGAGCACAAGCGTGTAACTATAAGCGCGACAGGTTGTGGGTTTGTTTCCCACTGGGAAGAATTATATATTATTTATTAATATTTTGATTTCTTCGCTCCGGCACCAAGACAAAAGCGCGGCGTCTAGTTTCGTCACTCATCACCGTTTGCCTCGTAAATTCGGCGGAAAGTGCGGAACGTAGTGTCTTAATACTATGCGGGATATAGAGTGAAGCTGAAAAAAAACATAAAGAAACGTCACTAGTAGGTACTACTGCAAAAAGAAACATGAGTGTATTGAAGTTTGAATCTACGAGCGCAAGACGCGAGTCCTACATAAGCATTTACGGGCGAGAATACAAAGCTAAAAATTCCTAGCTATCTTTTGTTTAAACATCTAGCTTCAAGGAGAAGATTTTTAAAAGGAATGTTTGTGTCGCATCTAACAGACGCGGCAGTATGTGTTCTTTTGGAAAGGATGTCGTACATTTTAATGGTACTGGGATAACTTTTTTTACGTATTTCCATTGCATTGCAAAGCTTAGCGAGGTGTGGGCGTGAGAACGTGCTCACGTTAAACAGAGTGTGCTATATAAAGTGGGGCCGTTTTTTGTGTGGAGCTTAATATGTCTGTCTTTACAAGTGTAATGGTTTTCGTATATCATACATACTACAGGTAACATTCACAAATATTAAGTATTTTTAATAAATCAGCTTCACGCTGTATCCCGCACACAGCAGGGTATGCAGAGGGAACCTAGTGTTAAGACACTCCGTTCCCCACTTTCTGCCGAATTCTGGAGGCGTTGCGTGTTGAGTGGCAGAACTCAACGCCGCGCTTAGCCTCGACACCAGAACAAAGAAATGGAAATATAAATTTAAGTAAATATTTCATGTCCTCGAGTGGGGATCGAACCCACAACCAGTCGGTTTTACAATCGCACTTTGTGCCCCTGCGCCACGACTGGCTCTAAATTTTTAATAAATGCTTGTTATATGTATACATACTTTCTTCTTTGAACTTATTTTTGATTGGATTGGATTGGATTGCAGTCAAAGAAGACAAAAACAAGAAAAAGGAAATACAAACTTAACTAACTAATGTTATGAAACGTATTTTATATCTGTTTATTTATCGTTATTTTATTTATCGTTATATTTAACCTGTTAAAAAGAACAAAAAGTGGAAAATAATTACCAAGTTATATATTGTCTCTTTTGATAATATCAAAGAACTGAGTCGATGTCGTACCACAACGTTGAGTGTAGTCACCGCCACTGGCAATACTGTACAAATACATGAAACAATTTTAAAATATAATATGACCAATTCTCATTGATCATATTATATTCTTATCTAATAAAAAAATAATTTCAACGTGTAATAAAGAAGTTTTATTGTAATTTTAATAAAAAGCCAATTGTTTTTTCTTGCGTAGGCTAGATAGAGGGAAGATAGAGTTAAGACACTTAGTTCTTTACTTTTCTCCTAATTGTTTGAATATTATACAAAATTTCTCAAAAAATACCTACAATTCAGATATTTAACAAAAAAAAAATAGTGGCACGTAAATAACAGCATATTTTTCGAAACTTGATAATTTTCTTGTATTTAAACATATTCCTAATACAATTTCTTTTATGTCTGAAATCCGTTTTATATAAGTTATTTACTTAAGAATAAATCTTCCAAGAATAAGTTTCAGATGGTGAAGCAATAAAGTTTTGTCGTCAAATTAAAAGTTTCACATTGTTATAATAAACAAGACGTAGCGGTTATCATTTCAGCATTTATCACTAACAAGATGCTGGACTTTTCTTTCGAAGTTAACTCAATTATATAAAAAAACTGATTCTGAGTTCAATAGATGCTTAGATAAATACCTTGGTTTTATAATTTTCTAAACTATAGGTTATTTTTTAAACTACAAGACAAAATAAAGAAATGTGTTGTGTTAATGTTAAATTTAAATAAAAGATAAATACAATTTTCAACAATATGTAAATTATAAATTAAACGTATTCCTTATAGATTCCTATTTTTACCAGTCAACTTTTATAAACTAATGTTCATAATATAGATATACAGTTAGACAAAAGATAATTGTGCTGTTGACAAAATAACTATCCTGAAACTCAAGTCCAATTGAGATCGAGACAGTTAAAAACTTCAACACTTTTTGTTAGCTTCATCCTATATGTACACGTATCCCGCACGCAGCAAGGTAGACAGAGGGAAACTAGTGTTAATGTATTGAGTGGCGGAATCCAGCGCCGTACGTAGACTCCACACCAGACCAAAGAAATAAAATTATTAAATATTTCATTTCCTCAAATGGGAACCGAACCCGCTACCTGTCGCGTTTATACACACGTATTACACCTTGTGCCCCTACTACTAGCCTCAACACAAATCATAATGAAACATAACACAGGTTAACTTATATGTATATACTACACAACAAAGCTACGAAACTGTACAAAACGTGTCAGTTTCACTTTACGCGAACACAATGGCTCACCCCCTCATTCTCTCGCTATTGTTCAGTGCGATTAAATTTTTACCCATTAGTCATGTTGTGTATTCAAATATTTCGACAGTATGAGCGAAATGCATATTTTTTTAATAGTTTAATAATTTAATAAGATTCTTATTAAGATACGTCGTGGAGCAGTAGAATAGCGTCTAGCTGTAAATGAGATAATTGTTGATTCGATTTCGACACCAAAACATAAATTGTGGTGTTAAGTTTGTTCAATAAAATGAATTTATTTTGATTTATTTTATTTAAGTGTGTTCAAGGCTAGTCGTGGGGCAGGGGCACAAACTGTGCCTGTAAACGCGTGGGGTTATGAGTTTGAACCCCACTCGGGTAGGCAACAGCAGGGTAAGCAGAGGGAACCCTCTGTTAAAACACCCCGTTCCCCACTTTCCGCCGAATTCTGGAGGTATTGCATCTTGAGTGGTGAGAGAGAGCGTAGAAATAAAAATATAAATTTAAATAAATATTTTATTTCCTCGAGCGGGAATCGAAACCACAACCTGTCACGTTTACAGTCACGCGCTTTATATCCCTGCACCACGACTAGACTCAGTTCTAACATAATTTAATGAATTATTAGAGTTATCTATTTACTTTGTATAAAACTGGTTGAAAATAATTTGATGCTCATAGTATTTTTTCGTATTATTTATGTAAGGAAAACATATTAATAAAAAAAGAACCTAGTATCGAGGTACGCTAAACAAAATAAATAGATATTTAATAAATACTGTATTATAGATGTAAATATTTTATTTAGCTCTTACATTATTTTTTCAAACGTAATTCTCAAAGGGAACCTCATTTTATCGTCATCGTGAAGTGTTTACACTTTACATCAAAAGTAGGTGAGCATAAGTACCGAATACAGCAAATACACAATCAAACTCGCAACTACTGAACGTATGGTTGTTCAATGATTTTTCCAGTTTGTTAGAAACTTTCTTCGAATACGAATCGGTTTTTCTATTCAACTCGGGAATGCTCATAGCTTGCTAAAGACCGACTGTGGGGCCTTTTATAAAACTTCTCTCTGTTAAGGTGAGTTTTTATACTATTTTAAATATTTTTTTTATAACATGTTAGTATTTTTGTTTTTATTTGATTTTTGCACGTGTTTAATAGTGTATATTATCTAAGAATTGCGACCCATTCCAAGGCTGTCGTGGTGCAATGGAAAAGTGGCTTATCGTAAGCGTGACAGTTGTGGATTCGATCCCCACTCGGCGTATTGAATAATTCTTGTTTTCCCACTCTTATTAAGCAGTCTAAAATTCGGGCGAAAGGGAGATAACGGAGTGCAAAGAGTGTGCGTTTACTCTGCTACATATTATTATATGCTTGATCTGTCTTGCCAACTCTATACTTTAATGATTTTAAAGAAACTTTGTGAATTTTCCGTACCAGAATATAGATTGACGGGAATGTGATATATATAAATTGACAAACATAAAATTTGCGAGCGTATGCACTGATTTTGTATAAAATTAACTACCAACATAAGTTTGAAATGATTTTGTTTCCTTTATTCGTATTGTTAGTTCTAACTTATTACAAATTTCCACGAGTAGTACCTTATTGTTTTTGATTACGCGACGAATTTCATACCAAAGTCAGCTAAAACAAACGCTCCAATATTTCGATTGCGTTGACTTAGAAACTTAATTTGTTATGCTCTAATGCCCAATATTAATAACCTATCTCCAACGTCAATTTTAGATTGTTTCATATATCTATCCTATCTAAAGATTGGATAAATATATGAAACAATCCAAGATTGACGTTGGAGGTAGGTTATTAATATTAGGCGTAAGTGACTGTAAATTTGGGATTGACAATAATTTGAGCTTTGTACCTCCACGCGACCTTGAGATAAATGGTTTTGATAGACAGATAGCAAAGTGATAATATAAAGGTACAGACGTCCGTTGTTGCCTTTTGAGATGCGGAACCTTAAAGTTAATCTTTTTGAAGTAAATCAGTAAGAGATTAAAGTACATAATATATAGCTATTATATTTTTATTTTGACATAAAATCATCATACATAAAATCATACAATATAATAAATACTTCGTAGCAATTACGTTGCAAATGAATATAATTAGACATGAAGCTTTAGCTTAGCAAAACAAACTGAATTCGGGTTCGAGTTACGCTACGTTCAAATTTTTAAACGTTTTCAAAATAAGTATGTTCCTTCCCTAAGTGTGGATTAACACTTTAAAAATGTTTAAAAAACTGAATTTGACTTGATATAATATAATATATTCACAGAGGGCAATAACAAAGCATTTTATAATAATTAATTTATGATAAATTAAACAATGCTAGAATTTTATTATGAAGATGGATAAAATTTGCGACTGATTAAAATGGCGGTGAATAATGAAAAAGTATATATTTTATATTGTAAAGAGAACGCGTCATACATTATTTATTAGAATGTGAGGGTATCCAATGTGGATGGGTTAGCCAGAAAATATGTAAAGATTTGTCCATACCTGGGGTAGGTTTCGTACTAGACGATAATAATTTTAAAATAATATTACTTAGGAGTTAGTCTTCGTTGTCTAACACGAAGGTATCTTTAAAAATCGATGAAAATCTATTTATTTCACACTACAGGTAGATTTTTTCTTACGCCAAGGTGTTTTTTACCAATTCCAATTGGCCCTGTCTTATTAGCTGGTTGTAGTAAAAATAAATAAGTATATTTATGGGTACCCAAGGTCGCTAATAAATGTTTATTTTGACCGGATTAATAATATTTATAAACAATATTGTTTTTGTAAAAGATATACATACATAATGATTAAAAATTGCATATTATGTTTGTTACAAAGTAATTATAATTATTAAATCTTTGAATAATAGGACTTGTATAAAAATTATCGAAATGAATTTCAGATAAGTTTTTTGGATTATACATAAAGTCCTAAAATACTGATCATGTTCATTTTACGATTCTCAATTGTATAGAAAAAATATTTAAATAAAAAAAACTATAGAATTGGAATGTTATCACAAAAACTTTCTTTGAATACTCCTCAAGTGAGATGAGATGCGTGGAGATTATAATATTTTATGTTTTGTTTCAGTTACTTTGAAAGTTATGTTTGCGTGAAATCAGAATATTACAAAAGGATGAAAAAAGGTTGCTCTTCCTTTGGCTGCTGGGTTTTAATCAACTGTTGCTTTACATAAGTTTGTGCAAAATATAAAATATATCTTTAGAAGGTATATTATTGTACCTATGTAGATTATAGATAAAGTGATATTGTTTATAATTGAATGATATTTTATCTTAACATAAAATGTTACCTCCTGATGAAGAATTACTGACACAGATAAAAAAATGACTAAATAAATATAAAATTTTTGAATAATTTAAAATTTCAATATACATCTATACATGTAATAAAATTGTAACTGATCTCTATCTGTAAATGGAAGGAAGATATATGAAAAACATATTTAATGTAAATGTAAAAAAAAGTTTTTTTTCTGTTTGTGTGTAGTGCACGCATATTTCAGAAAAGACCTAACTAATAAAAATGTAATTTACAATTGTTGTTTTACATTTTTACGATTATATATTGGTAAGCTGCTCTTAACATTTAATGTTAATTTTACTTCAATCAGTTTTATTAAAAAAATATCTCAATTTAGTTTCCCATGCAGACGAAGTCGCAGGCATATCTAGTATTGTATAAAACTTTTCCGTTATTGAGTGACTAATAGACAACTCACAACCGAAACTATGCAGTATAGAAATATGAAACTTAATATGTAGGGTCCTAAAGAAGTGTAGCGCTGAGAAAATATATTCAGAAATTCCTATAAAAACCGGAGAATAAGAAGATCCTTTGTATTATAGTCCACTTGACGGGATCAACTGGTATTCATATAAATTAAACAAAAATACAAATAAACAATTTCAAATTTATGTCTGTTATTCTTCATAAAAGGCTAAAACGAATCACAACAAACTTCAATCAGAGATTATCTAAACATAATATTTTTGTGAACAGAATATATTTGTCGGGTCTGGTCGGGTGTAGGTATTTTCCTATCTGGACAAATACATTACGTAGACGACGGCTCTCAATCCGCACTAAATTCCTTAGATTTGACTTTAAGACGTCATTCTCTTCGATTAAGCGGAAATCATCCCTACAGGAGTTCTTTCTATAGCTGCCTTTGCATAAATTATCTTTTTTATGTAGTTTCTTTAGATACTTTGTTGAATATTTATGTGTGTAATAGTTTTGAGGTCATTTATGGCGCAGAAGTCCAAGCGTGTCACAGTAAACACTACATTGACGCTTATATAATGTCTATTTTTTTTAAAGAAATTAATTTAATAATTAATTTTTGCACGAACAGCATCTATCTGTCGACTTTCTTTTGAGTTTATGTTGACAAGAACGACAAGTCTTTTGTAAACGTGTTGAATTGATTTCTTCAGCTTCGTCTTCACTTTTCTTTTCATCAACTCTGTTTCAGGATCATTAGAACCAAGTACTCCTGCCAAAGCTTATTCTAAGTTCCGGGATAACCTTAGAATACAAAATCTTTGTTTTCTATGCTGTAAGAACAACTGTCGAAACCAACCAACTACTAGAAAGTAATATCCAAAATCCGGTAAAGAATTGTCAAAGGTCAGCATTTTCAACGGCGCTTTCAGGTGTTCAGGTTGAATTTTGTCAGTATCAGAGATATTAGTACTATTGATAAGATATGATGCTATTTTGTGAGAAAAGAGGTAAACCTGCCGAGACCTCCTAGGCAGCACTCGCCACTATGTGCGGTATACTGTATGAAGCTCTAATAATAATAATAATAGTTTTTATCTATGAATTGATGTGAGTGAGCTACAGAATTGGGTCAAAATAAAAATGATGAATAAAAGAAATAGTCCATTAGTAGTATACTACGTTCCCCTTATCACGTGTCTACAACGCTACATAGGAACACACATACATGCATAGACTCAAAAATATATTAACCTCTTTTGTATAGAATAAGCATCAAGCTATACAAATTAAAAAAGAAAATGATAAAATTGTACTTGCTTTTTAATCTTTAGTTTCTATTATTCCTCCCGACATAAATACCGCCGCCACCGACCGCGGTCCGCTAGTCTTCTGCTTGCGGTCAACCGAATACGAAACAAAAACAACCAACAAGAACAATAGAAAGTTACAGTAACATTACAGTACATTTTATGTAGGTTAAGTAGTTTTAATATTTTAACATTTTGTTTCTATTTTCCTTAGCTCGATGCAAGTCCCTTGTGGACAAAGTTAACAGCGCTCAGAGTTGAGGGAGTCCGATATGGTAATTTTATATCTATATTTCTCCACATACTTTGATTGTTATAAAAGTTTAAAAGGTTACTTTATCATTATTTTTTTAATAAGGCACTTCTTAAAAAAAGAAGGTCATCAGATAGACTTTTAAATATAATTAGAAAACATGATTAAATAATATTATTTTTAGATACAATTACAAATGAGTAGCCAAATATTACAATTTTAATAATGACTAAATTCCACTAAGACAATAATTATTGAGTCCACTAAAAAAAATATAAGATTCCAGCGTACTGAACTCGGCGAAAAGTGAGAAACGAAATCCATTAACACTAGACTCCCTCTAGGCTCCCTGCTACAAGCGGGATACAGCGTAAAGCTGAAAATAAAACAACATATAAATAGTCAGTCGTGGTGCAGTGGCACGGGGTGTGACTGTAAAAACCGACCGGTTGTGGGTTCGATCCCCACTCGAGGAGATGAAATATTTACTTAAATTTATATTTCCATTTCTTCGCTCTGGTGTCGAGGCAAAGCGCGGCGTTGAGTTCTGCCACTCAACACGCAATGCTTCCAAAATTCGGCAGAAAGTGGGGAACGGAGTGTCTTAACACTAGGTTCCCTCTGCCGACCCTGCTGTGTGCGAGATACAGCGTGAAGCTAATTTAATTATTTTTTTTAATATAAATAGTCACATTCCACATAAAATTTGTGTCTTTTTTATCTTTCCCGCATATATCAGAGTAGGCAGAAGTAACCTGAGAACGTAGTGTTAAGACACTCCGTTCCCATTAAATCACTTCCGTTCCCCATTTTCCATCAAATCCTGGAGGCGTTCCATGGCGGAACTCAACGCCGTGCTTTATTTCATTACCTCGAATGGGAATGGAGCCCACAACCTTACACGTTTAGTCACACGATAGTGCCTCTGCGCCACGACTGGCGTCATTTAATAAATGTTTAAGATCCTAAATACACAATATAACCGAGATTGATTACACTAGCTGGTTGTTTAAAGAGAGCTGAAGGCAACTAGGCGTACGAAGCGTGGTACGTGGTACCTACCTATATTGTATTACATGCGAGCCCCAACTCTCGCTCTTGACGAGAAAAGCCGCAATGAAGTTATGTGTGAGGCCAGTCGTAGCGCAGCGGCACGAGGTGTGACTGCAAAACCGACTGGTTGTGGGTTCGATCCCCACTCGAGGAGATGAAATATTTACTTAAATGTATATTTCCATTTCTTCGCTCTGGTGTCGAGGTTAAGCGTGGCGTTCAGTTCTGCCACTCAACACGCAATGCCTCCAGAATTCGGCAGAAAGTAGGGAACGGAATGTCTTAACACTAGGTTCCCTCTTTCGATTTTATTACTGTAATACCATATAAAATATTTTTATTATTTTGCTTTATATTTCATGAAAATACTTTTTTTTTTGTTTCTTTTGAAATTGATATTAAATGAATAGCTCTATAATTATATAATGCCATTCGTGGCGCAGGGACACTAAGCGTTACTGTAAACGATTTTCACTTGAGGAAATGAAATATTTAATATTTTATTTCTTTGCTCTGGTGTTTAGGCAATGCGGGATGCTGAATTCCTCCACTCAACACGTAGTGACTCCCAGTGGAGTAACTTAACACTGGCTCCTTCTGTCTACCCTGCTACTTGCGGGATACAGCGGGAACCTGAAAAAAAAGCATAAATGATAAAATATTAAATTTAATTAATTAATGCACATCAAAACCACTGTTAGTTGTAAACATACCGGAAATATATTCAGAAATGATCGTGTTCATAACAAACTGTCAACAACAAAAACAAACTCGGTTCAGCGTTCACAGTAATTAGCAAGATGAGTTCAAATATAATTAAATATTTGACTTGTAAAATGCTTACAATGAGCAACTTACCACGTAGCAATGAAATAGTTAAAATTTCGACTTTTTTAATTTCACTTTTCACGTTCAAAAAAAAAAAATAAGTACTTAGTTCAACTAATTTGCTAATAATAATTTGTTGCTATAACAATTATTTTATACATCTGTTTTACTGAATTGGCTGAATCTTTAGTTTTCAATTTGTATGATGATAAAAATACCGAAATTTCATGATTTAGGATCAGGATCCGAGTTTATGTGGAACTTTAAACACTACAGTTGCGTGTTAGATCCCCACTCGAGAAAATTAAATATTTACTTATTTAGAAAACGTATAAAAATTTGAACGCAGCGGGACTCGAACCCGTGCCTCCTGGAAACCGACCAGGCGCTCTGACCACTAAGCCATCCGTTCTCGCCAAGCTGCGTCGAAATTTACTAGTTATTTTAGTTATTTTATACGTTTTCTAAATAAGTATTTTTCTTTCCTAAATGTGGAATAACACTTTAAAAATGTTTAAAAAATAACTAAGAAAATAGTATTCTCTCTTGCCAAAACGATAATTCTTAGTAATTATCTTTGGGTAGCGGAAATTTGTAAAAATCTCCCTACAGAGATGCTAACAACATAAATAAGTTGTAACAAAGCGTATAAAAATTTCGACGCAGCTTGGCGAGAACGCATGGCTTAGTGGTCAGAGCGCCTGGTCGGTTTCCAGGAGGCGCGGGCTCGAGTCCCGCTGCGTTCAAATTTTTATACGTTTTCTAAATAAGTAAATATTTATTAAAATGTATATTTCCGTTTTCTTTGGTCTGAGTTGAGTTCCACTATTCCAACACGCAATGCTTCCAGAATTCGGCGGAAAGTGAAACAGGAAACGGAGTGTCTTAAAACTAGATTCAGTCTGCATCCTCTACTATATGCGGGATATTATGGATAGCGTAAGGCTGAAAAAAACTTAAATTACTTTTTACCTATATCTATACTTTTATATATAAAAATAAAAAGTATTCAGGTTTACAGTTCCTTGGAGCACAGAAATTAAGTTTTTAAAACAACGCCGTCAAAAGATTATATATAGAGCATTTACGTATCGGTTTTGCTTCATTTTATATGAAATTCACTGCGCTATCAACACCTATATGTACTTCCCGTGGACCTACAGTTATGAAATTTTGGACGGAGCAAGATCTTCCAATACAAGTTAAGGAAAATTCCAAAAGTAAAAATTATAGATTATAGATACTTCATAGAATCTATATATATAAAAGGACTTGTGCTGACTGACTGAGGTAAGACGCACGCAGAGCCGTAACCGCTGATGGTAGAAATGTGAAATGTGGGCAGATGTTTATTTTCGTATTCTGGACATCCACTAAGAAGGGAATTTGAAAAATTTTAACCCTAAAGGGATGAAATAGGGGTTGCAAGTTTGTATGGAAAAAAAAAATCTGTACCGATTTTTATAAAATTTGAAATTCAGACTCTTAAAAATATTTCATTGAACACGTGTCTCATGGTTTTTAAGAATTCACCCAAAGGGGTTGAAAGTTTATATGGAAAAATCTTTAAATTGCCAGCGATTTTTATAAAAATTTAAATTCAGACTGTTCAAAATATTTTATTAAACACGTGTTTCGTGGTTTTTTTTAGAATTCACTCCTATTAAGCGGGCGAAGCCGCGCGCACCCTCTAGTCTCATATATTTGTAGTTAATTTCATCCAATATACGACCATGGGCCCAAAGTAAGGCAAACTTAAGTTTGTTAACTTTATTCTATCAGTAATCTGAAGTTTCTATAAAACGCTATCCATACTTATATTATAAATTCGAAAGTATTTTATATATTATAAATTCGTCTGTCTGTCTGTCGGTGTAGCAATCAGGGCCAAATCACTGATCTGATTGAGATAAAATTTCATACAGAAATATTTGAGGGAATACCCTCCCAATAGGGGTAGGGGGACCCAATAGGGTCATAGGATATTTTTTTTTTATTTTTTTTTTCTGAATATGTTTATGTTTTTTATATATATATATATATATATATATATATATATATATATATATATATATATATATATATATATATAATAAGATATAATAAGAGTACGCTGGAGTTTGTTTGTTCTGTTTTGTTTTGTTTGTGTATCAAAATTTCCAGGGTGTAACTGAAAAACAGCGATGCTTGAGAATCAAAACTCAAGCATCATTAGCTGAATTACACCTTTTGCCATAATGTCAATCGTGATGTCCATTGTTATAAAATTGTATGTTTTTTTTATGGCAATAAATGTTTTTATTATTATTCTCTTTTATAATTCACGGGTTCAAAAGAACTTATTATTTACCTACGCGCCTAAAACGCATTACTAAAAAAAATTATTAGAGGTGAGTGCGACAGGATTCTTCTAGGCAACTCTAGTGTAATCTATTCTATTATCATGCATCATTCTTAAATATAAGTTTCATTACAAAAACAGATCCCTACAGATTTAAGCAATGGGATCTCGACCTATAATGAACCCGCGGCCCGTTAGCCATTTGATAACCAAATTTTTGAGCATGACACCATAAAAATTTAAATATTTCCCCTTTTTCCTACCCCTGTTCGCTTTTGCATAACGCTTTAGAAACGGGGTCGGTGTTATTTTAAAATGTTATTAGAGAATGTATTTTAAATTTTCCGCTTTGTAAATTCTATTGGAATTTGATATCAAAGGCGCGTTCAGGCCTATCTGTGTGTGCTTAAGGGCATGTTTGCAGATTGGCCCGGCTACCTGTCCTTCCCTTGACAGTGCGTAGAGATGATTATTCTATGAAATTGCCTATCGAGTCCGTACAGAATCGAACCATTTGGAAGACTTTATTGAAAACTATCAGAATTGTATTTAAAAAAAATATGTCAGGTATTGTGGAGTGCCAAAACAACGAAGATATTTGTTTCACAAAATATAAAAAACAAAACATTTTATGTATTTAAGTAAACTACAAGAAATACAGAAAGAAGAAATAAAAAAAAATCAGCTTCACGCTATATCCCGCACACTGCAGGGTAGGAAGAGGGAATCTAGTGTTAAGACACTAAAAAAGACTAATATATTTTTTACTTGTGTTGGTGGTCATGATTACGGCTTCGATTTCCACTCAACTATACATTTTAATATTTTCATTACTTTGCTTTGGTGTCGAGGCAAAGCGTGGCGTTGAGTTCCGTCAATCAAAACGCAATGCCTCCAGAATTCAGCGCTCAACACACTCCGTTCCGAAATGGAAATGGAACGGAGTGTCTTAACACTAGATTCCCTCTGCCTAGACCGCTATTGTGCGGTAAAAAAATATTTAAATACCCAAAATATATCTAATTATCAAACAATATTTCCAAAGCACAGTCTCAATTTACCCGAAGCTCAGCAATATAACATTTTGCATTCCAACGCATTAGTGCCTCAACCGTCCCACGACCGCTCGCCCCACGTACTGCGTTTACCATTCAAAGTGCGGGCACAATGGTAGCGGTTGCAGGCTGAAATTTGGAAATTCGATTTTCATTTGCAGCAGAGGCTCACGTGAATATTGAACGTATCTTATGATACAATTTCTGGAATAACCGTTTGTAACGATATAAATATTTTACAACCGTTTTGGGTATGTATTGCTATTTGCAATGTGAACAACTGTATGAATAAATTATGATACGTACGTACGTATGTACATATCTATATAATATATAGATTGAAAATAAAATACTGTAGACAAAACGCTTTCAATTTCGTGCTTATATTTTTTTATCAACAGAAGCTAAAAAAAGGAAAGGAGTGTCTTAAAAATAAATAAATAAATAAAGCGTGACGCTAAGAAAAAAGGAATTAAAATAATAGGAAAAAGAAAAGCCATCTTATCTTCCCCAGTTATTTTCATACCCAACACTGGATTTGGTTTACTTACACTAAAATATTCGTTTTCTCTTAGAAATTATTTTCCCACAACCACAGTGGACACTTCTAAGCTACGACGTTCTAATTTTTATATTATTTCAATAGGAATGAAATAAAAATAATATAATTTATATTTTAGTCTAATACCTGTAGTATGTAGATAACATGAGTGAAACGTCCACTTCAACTCACCACTACTTGTTTTGCTTTGACTTTGAGCTTTAGCTGAAGCTCTGCATTCAAAGCGACGAGTTTTCACATATATATTTTGCATGGTACTTGATTTATAAGCATAATTTAAATATTTTAGTTTTCTAAACTAACAACTAAGAGAACTATATCATGCTAACATTTACCAGCAGCATCGGCCGCGTAGTTAAATTGGATAAAGATAAGAGTTGTATATAATATACGACACATTTTAAGTTCTCGGTGTAACACGGACCGAAAGTACGTTTTTATCGAATCGAAAATATTATCGAATCCATTAACGTGACGTACCTTATAGTCTATATATCTCAATACATTAGCTATCAAATATAAAAATATTTTTTCACTTTGATCTATGTAGTTGTTTCCAAAATTAGCGCGATCGATCAAACGAAGCCTACCACTTTAAAATATTAATAAAGGTACCTATAGCTAGGAGGATACCTATATCCTCCTGCTTATAATTTTTTTTTATTAAAAATATCAGCAGGTGAGGAACGGAGTATCTTAAAACTAGGTTCCCTCTGCCTACTAGATGCATGATACAGCGTGAAGACAAAAAAAAATTACTTTGCATTGACAATTCTTATACGTAGCAATTTCATTTAGAAAACAGTTAAGAGTAATTCTAGTTGATTAGTTCGGAAACTGTAGTTTGAGCTTTTTGTACCTGAACGGTGTGTGTTGCGACTGTTCTCGCTATCCCGTAATTGCAAATGAAATGGAACTAAAGGGATAATATAAAATTAATAGTGAAAGTATGTGTTTGTTAAAAGTATGTTTTTTTATCGACTTCTGTTAAATGGAGGAGGTGATCGATTCAACCGTATTTTTTTATGGACCTCAAAAATTTTGATTGGGTGATTCGATTTTAATGATTCTTTTTTTTGTCTGATTATGGGGTCCAGTTGAAATTGAAGAAGTCTATTTTTTTGTTGAAAATTATAAATATTTATTTATTTTTCATATGTTTAAACTGGGCACTGGCACAACTATTTTACAATAGAGTATTCCCTATCGCCGTTCACTCCTGAACATAGGCCTCCCTGATCGAGCGCCCACTATCCCGGTCTTGGGCTTCTCGCATCCATCACCAGCCCGCTGGCATCCCCATGCCAGCCACTTTCTTTCTTTATATCGTCTGTGCATCGTGCTGCAGAACGTCCAACACTACGCTTGTCTAATCACTGTCTCCACGTAACACGTATCGTCTCCACCGACCGTCGGTACGTCTGGAGACATGGCCGGCTCAGTTCCACTTCAGCGAACTGATTCTTCGTGTAAAGTCGGTGACGAATTTTATTCTCTGACGAATCGCTTCAATACGAGCTGAGCATGTCTACCTACCTGTCATGACCTACGGACCTGAAAGCTGGACACTCACCGTAGAGCTGGTCCACTAACTCAAGGTCGCTCAGTTCAAACGTGACGATTGTGGTTCGATTCCCACTTGAGAGAATTAATTATTATTTACTACTTCATTCTCTCATCTCTATATATAATAAGACAGTAAAAATATTTTGTCTGTACATTTAGTAATTTTGACTGAAATGGATAGAGGGACACTTAAAAAGACTAATAGAAAGCAAAAAGATTTTTTTTGAATTTCTTGTCTGTCTGTCTGTCTGTCTGTCTGTCTGTCTGTCTGTCTGTCTGTCTGTCTGTCTGTCGACATATTGTTGTCCGCATTTTTCTCTGAAACTACTGAACCGATTTACTTGA
>JAATLQ010035846.1:8214-32670 GCA_013421005.1 Heliconius erato x Heliconius himera | reverse complement strand
TGGAAATGTGTACCACATTGGTCGTCTCGCGTCCAACGCATTCCGCTGCGCCAATGTATCACCTGCACCTAAGGGGCAGCACTCCGTGGCAGCCTTGCATTGAACCTTGGTCGTTTAAGATGGGCCTCCCTCAGGAAACCGAGGGTCTAAGTGAGTTGATCTCCTAGATGGCATTTGATAATCCTTCCAATTTCATACTGTGTCAACGCCCAGATGTCGTTCGGAGCTACTACGGAGATAGGCCAGAGAATGCTTCAATTCTGCACCTGGCTTTATAGCAAAGTTAATTTAGAAGCTTTTGCACGTATTTTGGGGTTATCCAATAATTATAATGTATTTCAACGCGACATTGTTGGTTACATTTTTCGTTTAAGTATTTTTGGGTAAGAGAACAGTAGGTAGTCTGTTGTTTATAATTTCTTTCGTCAAAGTGTTCTATTGTTTGTGTCATTTCTTTAAGTGAGTTTTTTCAAACAATTGAAACATCCTTATTGGAACTACGAAAACGCGGGTTGAATTAAGGTTTAAATAATTTTCACATTAGTAATCTTAAGTGTTTTGCAAACATAGGTACATTACATGAATAATTCCGTAGTTAAGCGGGCGAAGCCGCGAGCGGGTCGCTAGTATCTATATATATAAAAGGACTTGTGCTGACTGACTGAGGTAAGACGCACGCAGAGCCGTAACCGCTGATGGTAGAAACGTGAAATTTGGGCAGATGTTTATTTTCATATTCTGGACATCCACTAAGAAGGGAATTTGAAAAATTTTAACCCTAAAGGGATAAAATAGGGGTTGAAAGTTTGTATGAAATTTTTTTTAAATCTGTACCGATTTTTATAAAATTTGAAATTCAGACTCTTAAAAATATTTCATTGAACATGTATTTCATGGTTTTTAAGAATTCACCCCCTAAGGGTTCAAATAAGGGGTTGAAAGTTTATATAGAAAAATCTTTAAATTGCCACAGATTTTTATAAAAATTTCAATTCAGACTGTTAAAAATATTTTATTGAACACGTGTTTCGTGGTTTTTTTAGAATTCACTCCTAATAAGCGGGCGAAGCCGCGCGCGCCCTCTAGTTTTCTATAAAAAGAACACCGTAATAATTGTTTTCGAATTAAATTTCATGTGTTAAATATTATTAAAAAATATATTTAAAGGCCATTTATTCAATCTAAATTAGACACTGCCAGTGCCAGTCGTGGCGCAGAGTCAAAAACGTGCGACTGGAAACGCGGCAGGTTGTGGGTTCGGTTCCCACTCGAACAAATGAAATATTTAGTATTTTTATTTTCTCGCTCTGGTTACGAGGCAACACGCAGCGTTGTTCCGACACTCAATACGCAATGTCTCCAGAATTTGGCGAAAAGTGGGGAAGGGTGTCTTAATACTAGGTTCCCTCTGCCTAACATGCTTTGTGCAGGAAGCTAAAAAAAAAACATTAATATTAATTACTAATACTTTCAACTAAAACTATAGAAGGTATAGACGTTCTAACACGTCCTTATATTTTTACTTTATACAAACATCATATCTGACAGCTGTTTAGTTATTCTAGGTTAGCTTCAAATTATTATCAATTATATGTACTTTACATATAGCATTTAGTTTTACACGAATATACTTTTCAGTTAGTCATTAAAAGTATATTTCCTATTATTTCTGTTAGTCGTACCACATTAACTTTGACTTATCCTTCATTATATATGAAGATCTAAAGTTTTATATGTAATGTCATCTATTTTTTAACAAAATTTGTTCATACTTTGGAATTATTATGTCGATATAATAATTTAAAAATATGAACAAATTTGTACTGATGTACATAGACTGTTGACTGTAACTGTCTGTGTAAAAACTGTCTTTAGAAAGTCACGTATTTATTAAGGTTGGGTTAGGTTGCCTAACCCCCACCGTCTTTCCCCAGGCAAAGGTAGTCCATGAGGATTTTCCCCCGTAAAAAAAAAGGTTGCCTAACACCCGTCGGAAAAAATACCTTGGCTCCACTAGCCCCAGCCTGTGGCGGTCGAGGAGCAAGTTTTAGTATAAAGTTTTAGTGGGTGGTATGGATGGCCTATAATGGTGATGGTGGTGGTGATGGCCCCTGGTGGACTCGGGTGGCATACCCCTAAAAGGGTTTCCTCACGAAAAAAAAACCGTTGCCCAACACGCATAAATCTATAAAACAAACCTGTTATCTTAAAATATATTATCTTAAAACGTCGAAAAAAATGACAATATTATACATGTTAAAATAACAATATTCTTTATTTCTGTTAATGAGACGCATGGACAGTCATAAGTCTAATACTAAAATCACGTGTTATACATACAAATGTATGACAGATTCCAACCAGAGTTCCGTGATGAGGCCACCGATGGCGTGTTTATAAATAGCTGACTGTTAATGTCATTCCAATGGTTCCCGCTACTCTGTTCTATTGACATTGAATAGGTTTTAATCCGCCCGTTTCCAACGTGACGTCATCTGACCTACTTGACTCGCTTCTGGCGCCCACTTCACGTCCTGAGAGGATAGGAGGATTATGAGGACTCTTCTGTACGTGTGGTCGCACCTGTATGTAGTAGTTTATCAGCTTCACACTGTATCCCGCACACAGCAGGCTAGGCAGAGAGGACGACCTAGGAGAATCTAGTGCTAAGATACTCCGTTCCAAATTTTCCGAATAATTCTGGAGCTATTGCGTGTTGAGTGGCGGAACTCAACACCGCGTTTCCCCTCAAAACCACAGTGAAAAAATCATAATATAAATTAAAATTAATATTTCATTTCCTTGAGTAGCGAACCAGCCTGTGCCACAACTGGCTTCTGGTATGTAGTAGGTATTCACACTAAATTGTAACTCCAAGTTCATCATAATTTTTTTATTGTTTCAGAGTCGCTCAGAAAAACCTTCACTGGGCACGAGACCACCACCTCCAGCGGCTATAGTCCCAAAGTCAGCTGATGGCCCTCGTCCTCCAGGGTGGAATGGCCAGCCACGACGACACGGCTCTAGCCGCTTTAATGTACACCACCATAACCAAGAGCTTGTCAAACTACCACCAATCAAGGGTAAGAAAAGAAATCATATAGTCCTTTAAATAAAATGTCCAGATATTTATTCTACATTCTTATCTAGAATCGGCACTTATTTATTACGGGTGGCAAAATTTTATGTGAAATTTCGTTTTAGTTTAGTAGTATTCTATTGGAGTACACCATTCATATTTATTTTGTATAGAACTAAACAAAACACTGACTAAGTCTCTCAATGAAAATTATTTAGTCAGCAAGGATCCTATATACTTATTTAGAAACGTATAAGAAATTGAACGTAGCGGGACTCGAACCCGCGCCTCCTGGAAAGCGACCAGGAGGTCCTCCTCCTGGTCGCTTTAGAGGAGAGAAGGAGACGCGGATTCGATTCCCGCTACTTTCAAATTTATATACGTTTTCGTTTATAAATAAGTATTTTTTTCTTTCCTAAGTGCGGAATAACACTTTAAAAAAGGTTAAAAAAGAATCCTGTAATCTTATATCACTAGGTAGGTAGGTACATCAAAGTAATAGATACTCAGTACTTATAAATGTAGGCAAGAGGAGCAAACACTTCGTTGAATGGTGAGGAAGCGGAACTGAGTACAAAGCGGAGGATGCACACGGAAAGCCGGCATACCAGAAAGCGAAACACAGCTAGGGTTTTTCTCATTAACTGGTTCGCGTTTATTTTGTCCATCCATGGTTAAATGTAGTTGAAATGGTCACATTAGGTTGTTAGACACTATAAAAATGATATATATACAAACTTGACAGGATTTTTCTTTATATCGTCTTTAAAATATTCTAATATGCAATTAGATATACTTTATTTAGCTTCACGCTGTATCCCGCACATAGCACAGCAGGCAGAGGGAACTTTGAAACCACGAGTTAAGACATTCCTTTTCTCACTATCCGTTGAATTTTGGAGGTATTGTTGAGGTGGCGGATCTCGAAGAAGTGCTTCACCTCGTTACCAGAGTGAGGAATTGAGAAATATTTAATGTTTCATTTCCTTGACAGGGAATTGAACCCACAACCTATTTCTGTTGAGAGGACCCCACAAAAACTCAACAGCTGCTTTTTTCAATATAAAATTTATAATATTATTATTACGTAAAATGTAATGAGTAATTGATAAAATGATGATATGAAATAATTAATAAAATTGTAAATTTAATAATATGTCATTTATACATACAACTTAGAACCATTAATTATTTATTAATAGTTTCGAGACGATTAATAGTGACTAGTAGTAATAGTGTTAACTAATAATAACTTCATAATTTAGTTTAATAATTTATATGACGCACGTTGACAGAAAAATATATGTATATGTATGTTTTTATTTAATATAACGTGTATACTGATTAGTGATTACTATACTCAATAAAATCATCGACGATCGAGGCCAGTCGTGGCGCAGGGGCACAGTGTGACTGGTTTTGGTGGGTTCAATCCCCACTCGCGCAGATGAAATATTTACTTAAATTTATATTTTCATTTTTTCGATCTGGTGTCGAGGCAAAGCGCGGCGTTGAGTTCTGCCACTCAACACGCAATGCTTCCAGAGTCCGGCAGAAAGTGGGGAACGGAGTTTTGTTACAATATGTTTCCTCTGCCTAACCTGCTGTGTGCGGGATACAGCGTGAAGCTGATTTATTTTATTTATTTATATGTTTTTAATTAATATAACGTGTATTATAGTGCTCAATCAAAATCATCGATAATAATAAAATAAAAATAATATGAAAAAAACATCACTAGAGACTTCTTGTCCAATCAATGTGACAGTAGGAGCTCTTAATGAGGGAACGCTTCAACTTAGTAGTAGTGGCTCGAATATGAGATTAACCTGAAGCACTTGTGGACATGCTTACTTTATATCGATTTTTTGAGCTTCACACTGTATCCCGCTCATAGCGGGGTGGCCACAGGGAATTTGGGAACCTAGTGTAAAGACCTCCTTAAGAGCCCCATTTCCATTAGGACACTTCCGTTCTCCATTTATCGGAGAATTCTGGAAGCATTACGTGTTGAGAGGCGAAATGGCACGCTTTTGCCTTCTTATATCGTCATTGTTAAATGAATTACTATATTATTTATAATTTAATTGCTCATATTAAGCGTATGTTGTATTTGATGTTCTAAAAGAAAATAGACGTTTAGTCTTGATTCTTGATCATATCACTTTATTTTCTAACAAAGCACGCAATGGACATATACGATATAAAAAAATTAAATAAATCAGCTTCACGCTGTATCCCGCGCACAGCAGGGTAGGCAGAGGGAACCTAATGTTAGGACACTCCGTTCCCCACTTTCTGCCGAATTCTGGATGCATTGCGTGTTGAGTGGCAGAACTTAACGCCGCGCTTTGCCTCGACACCAGAGCGAAGAAATGAAAATATAAATTTAAGTAAATATTTCATCTTCTCGAGCGGGGATCGAACCCACAACCAGTCTTTACAGTCACACTTTAAGCCCCTGCGCCACGACTGGCCTCACTTATACGATATTTTTTTAATTGGATATGTTAGAAACAATTGAAACAAAAATTTCAAAGTCCCAACAACAACGAGGGAATGAACTGTAGTATTTTATCTTGCTAAGCAATAAATATCTTCGCTTTTAATCTAAGTTCCTGAGCCAACATTAATCTTAAACTGCTTTTATTTATCAAAACCAGTAGTTATTTTAACAAAACATTGTACACGAAGCTTTTAACCGCTTTTTAAATTATTGAGAGATGCGAGTCGTGGCGCAGGGGCACCAAGTGTGACTGTAAATCGACTGGTTGTGGGTTCGATCCCCACTCGAGGAGATGGAATATTTACTTAAATTTATATTTCCATTTCTTCGCTCTGGTGTCGAGGCAAAGCGCGGCGTTGAGTTCTGCCATTTAACACGCAATTCGGCAGAAAGTGGGGAACGGAGTGTCTTACACTAGGTTCCCTCTGCCTACCCTGCTGTGTGCGGGATACAGCGTGTAGCTGAGAGAATAAGTTATACGAAGTAAAGACCCAATGAGACCGCCGTAAACGAGACGGTTGTGGGTTCAATTTCCAATTATTTTAATTTCCTCGCTCTGGTGTTTCTCGCTATTTTTCGGCTAGAGTGTCTTAACACTATGTTTGTTCTGCTTACCCTGCTATGCGTTTGTCGAGATTGTCAAGGATTTCGTTAATTGTTAATTGATAGCGAGGACTCTTATTGAGGCTAGTCGTGGCGCTGCGGCACAAAGTGTGACTGTAAAACCGACTGGTTGTGGGTTCGATCCCCACTCGAGGAAATTAAATATTTACTTAAATTTATATTTCCATTTCTTCGCTCTGGTATCGAGGCAAAGCGCGGCGTTGAGCTCTGCCACTTAACACGCAATGCCTCCAGAATTCGGCTGAAAGTGGGGAACGGAGTGTCTTACACTAGGCCTAGCCTGCTGTATGCAGGATACAGCGTGAAGCTGACTCTTTTATATGCTAAATATGTATGTTTAGTTAAGCTGCGAGTTTGCTTTGGTTATGGTAATATTATAATTTAAATCATAATATTACTATAACCAAAGTAAAACATAATACGTCGGCACAAAATTTAATTAGTTTTCTTATATACACTGTGGAGTGACTGTCCGTCGTTTATCTTCAAATGTCTAAACAAACCTTTATAAATTTTGTGTTGTGCTTCTTAATTTTCAGTCTTTAAAAGTTTCATAAAACTACTACTATTTTTCTAATTATTTGCCTTTCTAAGTTGTAAAGTCCGGCGATGGAGGCCTTAAAGTGCAAATTGCATAGATACTTGTTTGTATACTTGGTATTTTATGTCTGTCTGTATCTTATATTTCTTATATTCACATTGTCATTAAGATGTGTTTTTTATTTATTAGCTTCACGCACTGTTCCGCACACAGCAGCGGTAGGAATAGGGAAACCACTGCTGAAACACTCCATTCTCCATTTTTCACGGAATCCTGGAGACATTGCGTGTTGAATGACGGAACTCAACAACGCGCTTTGTCTCGACACCAGACCGAAGAAATTAAAATATAAATTTAAATAATAATATTTTTTGCCCGAGTTGAGATCGAAACTACACTCAGTCACGTTTACAGTCACACACCTGTGCCCCTGCGCCACGACTGGCCTCTGAAAAAAAAGAGAGTCTCAATATTTTTAATTTTAAAGATATCTTTAAAAATTTATTGCATACTTTACACAAGATAGATAAGAGCTGGTCATGCAAAAATATTCAAAGTAACCTTTCAGAGTGTTTCAAAGAAACTTAGAATATTATTTTTCCTTTTCAGTTTTCACGCGGCCTAGATACTTATAAAACATAATGTTGACATTCACTTTTATCATCGTCCCACATACCTCAATCCCTTTCCTTAGAAAGAATTAATTAAAAGATTCTCAAATAAACTAGCAACACCACATTAGTCTATTGTAAAGACAATTTTAATGAAGATTTAAATCAAATCGCTTTAATATAAATAAAATTTTCAAATGTTAGACCGCAATATATAAATAATCTGGTTATTAATATTTTTTAACACAAAATTAATTTATTCTCCATCTCTCAACAATGTATGTGATTGTATAATAATAAAATATTATGTATGTTTTGTCTTTACGTTCATCCATCTCCCAAATAATATTTACAGTACTATAGGAAAATCGCGTGAAAGGTAAGCGGAAAGAACCTTGTGTTAGGATACTCTGTTCTCCACTTTGATTCTGATTTTTCATTCAGATATACATAAATTTCCAGTCGTGGCACAGGGGCACAAAGTGTGCCTGTAAATCGACTGGTTGTGGGCTCGATCCCTACTCGAGGAGATGAAAATATTTATTTACATTTATATTTTCATCGCTTTGGTGTCGGGAGGAAAGCGCGGCGTTGAGTTCCGCCACTCAACACGAAATGTCTCCAGAAATTAGCGGAAAGTGGGGAACGGAGTGTCTTAACACTAGGTTCCCTCTGCCTACCCTGCTTTGTGCGGGATACAGCGTGAAACTGAAAAAAAAATTAAAAATATATACACATAAATAATCTCCATAGTGGTGATCGGTCTTATTCTTTTCTTCCGCGCCACGATGACGACGTAGGTTATTTGCTTTTGTAATAATGTTTCAGATTCTACAGGTTTCTTTTATTTATTTATTATGATAATGCTTCCTTTGTAACTGAAGAAGTTCTATAGTAACTGTAGAACTGAAGAAATTGATCTCAATTACTATTGTAGACTCAAGATCAAGATACGCAACAGCTTAGTCATATTATTTGTATTGATTTTTTATACATTTCACGTTCTTTTTGTAAGTTTATTATCAATTTGACTGATTTGAAATAAAAGGAATATATGTATTAGATACCCATATATAAGGATGGGGATAAGGAAGGTTTGTTTACTGAAAATCCTTTTATGCATGACTCAGGATATTTCAAGCCCATAGACGATCGATTGTCTAATCAAGGGGGAAGTGAATACGTCTGTCGCGGGAATGTTCCCCTCGTCTACGAGCTCACGCCATAGAAATCGTCCAGACAATTTTTTCGACTTCCCGAAAAATATTTCTTTTATAGTTTTAAAGTTATTTTAGTTACGGTTAGGGTTACTACGACTATTATACTTTAGTGTTATTATTTGATATAGATTTGACGTTACTACTTTTTTTTTATAATGAGTTGATAGTTCTTGAGGACCAATCGGAAACAATGTTTGGTGTTAAAATTTATAAAATTAGATTTTCTCGTATTTCTATTATAGCTTATCTTTATTTTGTGTGCAATAGTGTATATCTGTATTGACATTAAAATGTAAATTGTTAAAAGCGATAGATAGTTTTAGTGTTATAATTGACCAAATCGAAACTTCCGCAAGCTCGGTGACAAGTGATGTGTGCACGGTGTCGGGGTGCGCGCGCAGGGCGGGCGCGGGGCGGCGGGCGGGGCGCGGGGCGGCAGGGCGGGCGCGGGCCGCGGCACGGCAGTCCGGCCGCCCCCGCAGCTCGCCCCGGTCCCGGCGCCGCCGGCTCCCGTTCGGATGCCGCTGCCGGCCGCCGCCTGCGATGGTCCACGCCGGGCCGGCCGCGCGCGCGCCCTCCCGCGCTATGTTCGCCGCCGCTGAGGCAAAGCCGCGCCGCGCTGTCTCGCCACTCGGGATACCCAAGTCGCCCTCGTTCCACTCCGGCCTGGACCTCGTCGCCAACCAGGGCACCAAGCGCTCCGAGAGCGTGTCTGACGTAGCGCGCGCGTTCCGCGTCGCCCTCTTCGGCATGGAGGCCCCGGGGCCCCAGAAGGCGCCCTCGCCCCCGGACGCGCGCTCTCCGCCGCCGCCCGCCGCGCCCGTCGCCACTGTCGCCGTCTCACCCGAGCGCCCGCCGGCCCCCAATGCCGATAAAGAGAGTCTAATGGTGCAGTTGCCGCTGCTCAAAGGTTCGACTACTAATGCACAAAAAATATTATGGCTTCAGTGCCAATGTATGAACCCTCTCTCTCTGTCTCTCCAAACTTAGGGAACGATATAGCGTTCATGATTTTATCGACCACGTAGACATTAAGTTTCTTTTTTTATTACAAATTTGATACTAACCAAACGAATTCATGTATACATTTAACAGAATATAAATATTTAGTTTAGGAGATGGCCAATACTGAACGGCACGAATGCCGCAGAAATATATCGACCGTAGTGGCCGTCGCTGGTGACCGACTCCATTAATAAGTACAGAGCATGGGAAGTGAAATGTGACGTCCTTCACCCTATAATATATTTATATATTTATTATTCGTGCAGTACATATTTCTGTGCAGAATATGCAAACAGATTAGTATTTATATTCTTATCTGCGCGTTCTCTCCTACAGCGTGTAGGTAATCACCTGAGTTGAGATCACCTGCCTGTTATAGCGCGAGTTGTTTAAGTTTAGATTATACGTGTGTGTTATCATATCAATGACGAATAAAATAAATTTGGATTTTACGTTAGGATGTACGTTATTATTGGGTTTGTTTGTTGAAAGAGTTAAATGTAATAATGGTGATAGTTTAATGATTAAATCAAACTCCATTTTTTTTGTAACGAATATAAAAAAAAATTATATGATAGACGTACCTTTTATTTTTATTTACGGTACTAAATGTATTTTTGGGTACCTAAAGTGTTGAGAAATAAGAAAATAAAGAGAGTACGGCTGATGCTTATCGCAAAATATCCAACTTCGTCCCACTTCATTTTATTTTTTCGGCTTTGAAATATTCGATATATGATATTAAAAAAATGTGCCTGACTCCTTTGTCCATAGAAAATCAATAACCCACAGATAAATTTATTTATATCACTTTTATTTTTACTTTATGTAGTTTCAAATAGTAGTTACGCTGCAACAGGTAGATAGGTATCTAGCTAACAGTGTTACCAACCCTACTGTTTTAACCTGTTTTCTGTTTTAATTTTTATATCTACTGCTTTTAGATATGCGTAAAAATATTTATGATTGTAGATTATACATTGGAAGTATACACTCTTCATAAAATTATTTCCATGGGAGGTATCCTTAACAGTTTGCACGCGGTGAATAAAAAAGTACTAAAAAAAACAATGACTGTTCTTTTTTTTGATTGCGTTGACTTTTCATTTTTTGAGCTCCACCAGCTTTAGAGACCATTAATCTGATTATTTGATATTTATTACAGCTTAACGTATCCATACGATCTTGAGATAAAAAGTCAGACAAACGAGCAACGAACAAGAAGTTATATAGTTATGTACGTAACTCTAAAAAATTTACTACGTAAACGTCGAAGGCCGCGAAATTGAAAATATTGATAAAGTTAATAATTTTCATAAAATTAATAATATTTTGGTTACATCTTTTCATTGACACTTTATTTTCATTACAAATCTAAAAGTAATTGTATAAAAGTGTGGAATAACACTAAAAAATGTAAAAAATATGTATTTTACTTTTTTCTACTACTACAACTACTAGCTTCACGCTTTATCCCTAGCGGGATATCAGAGATATCAGAGAGAACGGAGCGCCAGTTGCAGTTTTCTACTCCTTTTTATAGGTTCCAGTTGAGGCCAGTCGTGGCGCAGTGGCACGAGGTGTGACTGCAAAACCGACTGGTTGTGGGTCCGATCCCCACTCGAGGAGATGAAATATTTACTTAAATTTATATTTCCATTTCTTCGCTCTGGTGTCGAGGTTAAGCGCGGCGTTGAGTTCTGCCACTCAACACGCAATGCCTCCAGAATTCGGCAGAAACTGGGGAAGGGAGTGTCTTAACACTAGGTTCCCTCTGCCTACCCTGCTGTGTGCGGGATACAACGTGAAGCTGATTTAATTTAATTTTTAATTTATAGGTTCCATTTGCTGCTTTGCTTTTTTTTCATTTCCTAAGGTTGGAGCGAGTAAAGAATACCAATACTAATAATTTCAACTTTAACCGGATATGCAACGTTTGGTGCAATATTATTACAATGACTTTACATTATACATAACAATAACAATCTATTTTTATTGTTACCTAAACTATTTATATGAATTATTTGCACGAGATCTTCATATTTATTATAATCATACGTCGTAAAGTAACCTCAGCTGAAGTTAAAGTTAAATCAAATCGTTGTGGTTACATACTCGCTATTTTTATATCGAATATATTTGGTAAATTTTATACCTGTGAATAACAAGATGACTATCAATCAGTTATTTAATTATTATATGTTTTTTTAACATTAACGCATTTTTTTTTCTACTTTACATTGTACTCTACCTTGGCACATAGCAGGGTGGGCAGAGGGAACCTGGGAATCTCGTATTAATATACTTTATTTCTATTAAGATCCATTCCTCACTCTTCGCCGATTTCTGGAGGCGTTTCATATTGATTGGTAAAACTCAACGTCACCTCAAGTAATGATCTGCTCTGGTGTTAAGGCAAAGTGCGTTGAGTCCCGCCACTCAACACGCAATGCCTCCGGACTTAGGCAAAAAATAGGGAGCGGAGTGTCTTAATACTAGACTGCCTACTTTGCTACATGCGGGATACAGCGTGAAACTGAAAAAAAAACAATGATTTAATTGCATTATTCATTCTTTATCAGATGCGCCGGCGGCGGAGCGAGAGCAGCTGTTTGTGCGAAAGCTGCAACAATGTTGTTTACTGTTCGACTTTGCGGACGAGCCGCTGTCGGACCTCAAATGGAAGGAGGTGAAGCGCGCCGCGTTGCTCGAGATGGTCGAGTATGTGACCGCTCAGCGCGGCGTCATCACGGAGGCTATATACCCGGAGGCTGTCAGTATGGTATGTGCCAGAGAATCTCAGAAACTAATATCTGTATGAACTGTATGTATCATTGTCATACTATAGAAGTTATTGCGAAAATATCTTGAAGTAGTCTTTTTTTAGATGATCAGAGAGAAAAATAAAAGTGTACAGTTATATATAAAAACAATAATTAATATGTAAATAAAATCGATGATCGATCGAGAGGCCAGTCGTGGCGCAGCGGCACGAAGTGTGACTGTAAAACCGACTGGTTGTGGATTCGATCCCCACTCGAGGAGATGAAATATTTACTTAAATTTATATTTCCATTTCTTCGCTCTGGTGTCGAGATTAAGCGCGGCGTTGAGTTCTGCCACTCAACACGCAATGCTTCCAGAATTCAGCAGAAAATGGGGAACGAAGTGTCTTAACATTAGGTTCCCTCTGCCTACCGCAGAGTAGGCAGAGGGAACCTAGTGTGTAGGATACAGTGTGAAGCTGATTTTTTTTTTTAATCGATGATAAAATAAGTTATATCTAATTTTACTAAAACTGATACTGCCTGATATCGAGAGTAAGTTATTGAGAATATTTTAATAGTAGATCGCCATTAATAAACATTAGGGAATATTCAAATTTTCAAAGATGCCTGTGCCCGTGAAGCCGTAGTTGAAAAAGGTTAATTATTTTATACTCTTTGAATATGTATGCCTGCATAATCTTTTTCCTGCAGCATTTCATCAACGTAAAGTGTTAAAATTTAAATACCTCGTCGGGGCTCTAAAGTGCGCCATAAATGTAAAAGATTTAAATTTCTATCTCTAAAATGTACACCATATCTGTGTTCCATTGAGTTTTACTTTAAGTGTAATACTTAGGTTCACATTTCGACGGTCCTTAGATAAGGTCGACATTCGACAGTAAAATTGCTAATTTTCTTTTATTGTTGTTTTGAACTAGTGATAAGGGTAGTTTTCAATTACATTTGCCTTTAAAAGAAAAACTTTTTTTTTATTAAAAAAAAAGAACTCATTGAACCTATTCTTATTAGTAGTTGAAAATAGAAACAGACCATCTGTTTGTTCAACACATATAAAGCCAAGTTAATATTTGTTCACGTGACTGAAGCAGCTACAGTGTGGCCTAATTCACTTTACGCATTTATATATGGAGATTATTGGAAAAGCTTGCGTCGACAGCGTGCACTCACAGCCGGCATTGGCTTTGACCCACATACGTGTGTGCAAAGTGTTTGCCCAACATTGAGACAAAAATAAGTATGCGAGTCATTCGATCCGCTTAATATTACAATTTTAATTAAATTCCGTATGCTAAGTACAAATAAGCGCGGCGTTGAGCTCCGCCACTTAACACGCAATGCCTCCAGAATTCCAGGAAAAGGGGCAACGGAGTGTTTTGACATTAGGTTCCCTATGCCTACCCTGCTGTGTGCATTATATAGCCTGATGCAAAAATATATATAAATAAAAAATAGCAACGCCAATATTTATTCTTGCGATACAATATAGAAGATGTCCGACTCTTATTACCATAACTGGTCTTACTTTCCTTTTCCTTAGCAATATCTAATAAAAAGTTTTAACAGTGTACACTTTCTTTCACAGTTTGCTATAAATTTATTCCGGACGTTACCACCATCATCAAATCCCAATGGTGCAGAGTTTGACCCTGAAGAAGATGAACCCACACTGGAAGCCGCTTGGCCCCATCTCCAGCTCGTCTACGAACTGTTCCTCAGGTTGCTGGAGTCACCCGACTTTCAGCCCAATATTGCAAAGAAATATATCGATCAGAAATTCGTTTTGCAGGTATTTTCTTTTTATCTTTTTAAGTATATTTATATATATATGATATCGCGTGTATTATTATATTTTATGTAAACACGTTAGTTAACTTACACACGCTAATGGCCGTCTATTGACAAATTATTTTTAGCGGCTTTGTATGTACAAGATATTTTTGCACTATACTCTATCATCGTGGTAATAAAAAAAGCATTTATTTTAATCAGAAATTTCCTTTTTGATGAGTGAAAATTTTGCTAAAACCCGTCAGTTTCGTAAATAATACTGGAGAATAAATTGAATCTTCAGTCATTGTTTACAGCAAATAAAAAAGTTTCTTTAATACTTTTTTAGAAACTTAAAAAAATATGAACGTATTAGGATTTGAATAAAAAAATATTTTTCTTTCCTAAGTGTAGAATAACATTTTAAAAACAGTAAAAGTTTCTTTAATTCGTTTAATTTCAAAATGGTAAAATCAATAATAAAATGAATAACATCTGAAAAATATAAGGATTTATGTTTATCACTTAACTTAGAAATGGGTTGTATGGAATAAAAAAAACAATTGTCAATAATCCAAGTCGTAGTGTCAGAAAATTAAGCCTTTATTCCCAACCTTTAATGTTTTGCCGTTTGATGATAGAAGTAAAGCCTATATATAGACATTTATTATAACAGTACAATAATATAACAAGATATACGCGTAATTCAAGAACTTAAATAAAAAATCAGCGTCACGCTGTATCCCACACACTACAGGGTAGGCAGAGGGAACCCAGTTCAGAACATCCCTTCTCCACTTTTTGCCGAATTCTGGAGGCATTGCGTATTAAGTGGCAGAACTGAACGCCGCGCTTTGCCTCGACACCAGAGTTACGAAATGGAAATATAAATTTAAGTAAATATTTCATCTCCTCGAATGGGGATCCAACCCACAACCAGTTGGTTTTACAGTCACACCTCGTGCCCCTGCGCCACGACTGACCTCGACTCAAGAACTTACTACAATATTTATCACCTCACTCGTATGCAGCTACAAACCTACCGTAATACAATGGCGATGGACGATACCCGCGAGTCGTTCGGTCAATATAATCGATATTTATATAATCGATTCGTACATGTATGTGCTTTTGCAGGTTAGGAGGTGTGTAGTGTTGCCCTTGACCCCACTGAATGATATAAGGCCCACTCGCTTCTTTATGTCTTTTTTAATACCTCCGCTACCGCCCCCTATACTTTATGGGTACTAAAATATTATGAACATTGTTTACTTTTTCGAGATCCTCGTTCAGTAATATCTGTTTGTCACCTTGTCGTGGCCACTTTTAGTCGTATTTTTATATTGATTGACAAATAAATTATAAATATATAAAAATAGGCATATGTATATAATGATTATCTTATTATTATAATAATAAAATAATAATTTGTTGAAATTATTTGACAAAGTCAAAGTCAGACAGGATATTCGTGGCGGAGGGACAGAAAGTGTGACTGTGAACGCGACTGGTTTTGGTTTCAATCCCCAATCGAGGAAATAAAAATATTTATTTAAATTTATATCTCCACTTTCTCGCTCTGATGTCGATGTCGGTCGGTTTGACCTCCTAACACGCAATGCCTTCAGAATTTGACGGAAAGTGGAGAACAGAGTGTCTGAACACTAGGTTCCCTCTGCTTACCCTACTGAGTGCGGGATACAGCGTGAAGCTGATTTAATTTAATTTAATTATTTATTTGACAAAAGATTTGAAGTACCACATCTGTGAAGTAGTGTGAAATAACATTTTCAGATAAAAAGCCTCACCCCACTGTATCCTATAGTACAAATGTAACAAGTTGTAACAAACAGACAAACCCCAATAAGCTAATGGGGAATTCGTTTGACACGCCCGCCTTGCGTCACTCATTAACAAAGTCTATTCGTCCTTCGTTACGTACACAAACAGCAGTAGAGTGGATTGGGTTCCCCTAATGCAATTATACTTCCTAATTCGACCAAATAATATTTTGAAACATTAATAAGTAGCGAAAATTTGTTTATTGTTCTCTATTAAATTAAATTAGAACTAGATCTATAAAGATTTCGAGGCCAGCCGTATCGCAAGGGCTCAAACGTGTCATTGTAAACGCGATGGGTTGTGGGTTCGATTTCCATTTGAGAAATGAAATATTTTTATTTTCTTCGCACTGGTGTCGAGGCAAAGTGCGGTGTTGAGTTCCGCGCGCAATACCTCTCATTCGGCGGAACGTCGGGAGCGGAGTGTCTTAACACTAGGCTCCCTCTGCCTACCTTGCTACATGCGGAACATATCGTGAAGTTCAATTAAAAAAATATATAAAAACATTGTGAATCTAATATTTTGTTTGAATGAAAATATAATAAATAAGTAAATACTCAAAGATATATCTATCTGGATCTTTTAAGCCTCACCGTGAATTATGGCTTCATATAATATTGGATAGGTATATTTACTACTGTGTTGTTGTATACGTGCGTGATGGTTACTATCACGCGAACGTGTTATTACTTTATTTAAAAAAAAATCTTTATTCTTTTCATCTCTTTAATCCTGGTATTTCTTATTAATTCCGGGCGTTTTTTGATTTCAGTATTAAAATGAAATAGGCTGTTAAAAAAGAACTAAAAATTAATATAAAAAAAATCGACGTAGTATTAAAAAAATCGTAGCCAATCGCGTCACAGGCACAAGCGTGGTGTGACTTTAAACGCAGGGTTGTGGGTTCGATTTCCACTCGATGATACATTATTGATACATTTTAAATTATGTCGAAATTAAAATCCAATTTACACACATTTTAAAGAATATGCGCTGTTTTCTAAACTATTTTGTATATTAAATTTATAGTTTTATATAGCAAAAATGAACAAAATAATGTTATATGAAAACGTCAGAGTGAATGAACTTTTAGACATGCGCATTGTGTATCAAATATTATTTAATTATACATGAAACCTCTTGTTTCTAAGCTCTCTAGCAATCTCTTCTCTATTGTATCGTTCTCTAGTGGATACTTATATACGTTTATTTTTTTTTCATTTCTTATTTTTTTTCTACTACCTACTCACTTACAATTAAATCAATATTAACTGGCCAATCATTGTGAAGGGGATCAAAGTGTGACTGTAAACGCGACTGGTTGTGGGTTCGATCCTCACTTGAGTTAATGAAATTTATTTACAATGTATATTTCTGTTTCTTCGCTCTGGTGTCAAGGCAAAGAGCGGCGTTGTGTTCCACCACCTAACACGCAATGCCTCCAGAATTCGGCTCGGGCACTAGGCCCCTATGCCTACCCTGCTGTGTGCGGGATACAGCGTGAAGCTGATTTAGTTTTTAAAATCAACTTCTTTCCATAATCGAAAACAGTTCCTTGGTATCTTCTACCTTGGTATCCAGTATCATAGTAGGTCTAAAGCAAGAGTGTTTCAACTTGAGTGAAAATGTAATATAAGTATGAACTCTTAATTTCGTGATACCTAAACTTTCCCAATTTTAATCGATGTCCTTATATACGAAAGCTTGCTGTTGTGATACTATAATTATATTTAGAATATATATATCTAAATATAATTATAGTATCACAATATATAGTATATATAGTATCTCTTGCTTTCGACCTATATATAACATATATTATTTTGACAATATTTGTTGGATGTACAATTTTTTCCCTCTTCTATTGGCTATATATCTAGAAAAGAAAAAAATATATAATCATTTAATCAATTTAAAACAGATTATATAAATTTATTTATATAATCTATTTTAAATTACACGTGATATAACAGGATATTATGGTAAAATTTATGCATATAGGATTCTTTATTATCCCTTACTTGACCTTTAAACTTAAAGGGTTACATTAGTAACGTTTTATAACCTTCACTCACAAAATTCATAAAATCAATAGTAGATAGAGTATTTTATGTTTAAAAGAAAACTTAGGCCCGTATGTATAAATCGCTCTCAAGTCTGAAATCGATCTTGAGATCCTGTTTTCAAATCTAGGAATACGATTTATAAATAAAAAAGGCATCTCATAATTGATCTCGGACTTGAGAGCAGTGTTTGGAGAGGCTTTATTGATTTCTCCGTCAGTACGCTCTTTCAACCAAATTTAATTAGATCATAATTACAGGTTCATGTCACAGACAAATTATACAAAAATCTTTACATTAATTGTAGCCTATATGTTATTCTAATTTACAAGCTATATTACTGTAAAGTTTCATCTAAATTCGTTTAGTAGTTTTTGCGTGAAAGTGGAACAAACATCCATCTTTATAAACTTTCAGATTTATAATATTAGTAGGATTAGTAGAATAATAGGGTAGATCGTGCAATATTTGTATGACATAATTTTGATTTTTTTTCCTAATACTTGTCATGAACCTTATATTATTAGGGTTCCGTACCTATTAAGGAAAAAGGGAACCCTTATAAGATCACTTCGTTGTCCGTCTGTCTGTCTGTCTTTCTGTCAAGGGCCTCATGATTTCCTGAAAAATAAAGATAATCAAAATTAACAGTGTACTTCTGATGAACTTAGAATAATGAAATTTGGCAGCTAGGATCTTCAGGTAGTACTAGTTCAGGAAAAATATGGTATACATTTAGCCTCAAAAGGGAGGCAAAATTTAGTCTCAAAGCCGCTAGATCAAGTGAGGTATCCGATGAAAGGACTCTGGCTAAGCTAAGCTTGAATTTCAGAAAAAGCTCGAGACCTTCAATTTTTGTACGGAACCCTCAGTGGGCGAGCCCGACTTGCGCTTCCGGTCCGGTTTTTTTTATGAGATTAATTTTTAAAAATTATATGTAACTCTTAATTTGCAAGTTATTTAAGTGTCAAATATAATATATAATATGTATATCTTAGTATATAATATGAAATAATGTACAAAATGCTAATATATTTTTGTTTCCTTTCAGTTATTAGAATTATTTGACACAGAAGATCCGCGAGAACGCGACTTTCTGAAGACGACACTGCACAGGATATACGGGAAGTTCTTAGTTCTACGCGCCTACATACGGAAACAGATTAATAACGTGTTTTATAGGTGAGCGTGTAAGCGGAAATATGGTGGCTACATCTACAATAGAGATAAATATACTTAAAATATACTTATTTTAAAATGGTCTCTTTTATAGGATTTCAAATACCATTTTTTATCATGTCAGCTTGTAGTTTGTGGTAAGGAAAGAAATTTAAGCATTTGTTTCTTTTCTTTAAGTGCCTGTGCAAATTTTAGTATAGCGTGAAGCACGCTGTATCCCGCAGACAGCAGGCTAGACCTTTACCTAACTTAGTGTTAAGACACGCCGGTCCCACTTTCGATGTATATTATCAAAAATCATTTTATCACGACAAATACATAAAAAAGTCAAAAATAAAGAAAGAAAAAGATATATAGATAGATTATAATAAAAAAAATATTATTAGAATATTAGTTAGAACGACATAGGTACCAGATGTATCGTTAGCATATCCATCCATATACGTGACTCCTTAACGATCCAACATTAACCGTTTTGACCAAGACCTTGATATTTTTCCGTCTCCTAATGTCATATAATTAAGTAAATCGTTCACATTATTATATATACGTAAGGCTTTATTTTTCTTAAAACAAATGGCGGTATGTCGTGACCACTAATTACGATACCACAATTGTTAAGATTGATATGTGGAGAATATTTTTACTAATAATTTTTCGAATATAAACCTATATTTTATATATATTTATATATATATATATACAGTTAAACCTATATTTAAGTTTGAATAGGTAATTTTAATTATTATTTATGTAAAGAAATCAAAACACCTCGAGGCTATTTCAAAACTTATATTTCTTCCAGAGTAAAATACTATTAAGCTTGTACAATGTGTATCTTAAATTCTAATCGTACGTAAACGTCTAAAAAATATATCTTGAATTTTCGGACCACATCAAGCGTCATTTTAGTAGTGCCCTCTTGTGATAGTTCTATTAACTTATTTTAGTAATTTCAAAAACATCTTATCAAACAAAGAGTTTGATTTACAATTTTTAATAAATTATTGCGAATATTAAAACTTATAAATATAAAATCATTACATTTAGAAAATTTATCTTTGGTGGTGACGGTGGCTCTCATAAAAATTTACCTTTGTGATTTTGTTTGTCTGGTCTATGTCACAGGTATCATACATGTTGCATCTTAAAAAAGAGAAATGTAAAAACACTACTTTTAATTTTTTATCTTTAATCTATTATAATGGGCAAATATGTAAAAATTATGTGGGAAACACTAGGTTCTTTCTGCCTACCCTGCGTGTGCGGGATACAGCGTGAAGCTGATTTTAAATAGAAAATAAAGAGAATTATATTATCTCCCATAAAATTTTATAAGTAGAATTACATACACTAAACTAATAATTAATTTTTCCTACTGGCTCAGAAAGACACTGAACTCGAACACATTACTTTAGTATGACATTTAAAAAGCCTCACAAAGGTACCCATTGTCATTATTTAAACAGTTCTATCTTGAGTAGGTATTGATTGAATTTTCCCAAGCGCACTCGGAAAAGTTGAGTGTACTTGAAAATTTTCCAGTTGCGTACAACATTTTACGTAATAATAGAATGTTACAAAGCGAATGCTAGTTTTGTGTTTCAATTTTCTAGTAGTATCTGTGCAATTGTGTTAGGATTTCAACTTCTACATAGTTTCGGAAATACTGTGGAAAGCGTTATAATTGTCTATTGCTAGCTTAAAAATGATAATTTAATTTAAATAGAATATATCAGTTATGCTAATCGCAGCGTTGAGTTTCGCCTCTCAAGACATTATGCCTCAAAAATTTGGTGGAAAGTAGCGAACGGAGTTTTTTTAATACTAGGTTCCCTCTACCTACCCTGCTATATGTGGGATACAGCGTGAAACATATAGATAGATAAACGAAACGATAGGTTTTAATTATTATACACTTACTTATATATAAGTCTTGTTTTAAATATAAATTTGGCAGGAATATTTGCAGCAAAAATTTATAGCTTTTATAAAACTTAAATAAGATCACGAGATGTAATAACAATAGTATAGTATTTTAAAATACGATATGGCTTTGCCTCCACCTGATATTATTAAGCTGTATGTTGAGATCCTTTATCTAATTGGACAACTTAATTTTACAGACCATTTCTACAGATCATATACAATTTCATTAAATAAAACAAATATTCAGCAATTTCAAAAGATTATAATTTTTAAAATTAATCTAAAACATATATTATTTTTGTCTTAGGTTTATATATGAGACAGAACATCACAACGGTATAGCGGAACTGCTGGAGATCCTTGGTTCCATCATCAATGGTTTTGCGTTGCCACTCAAAGAAGAACATAAATTATTCTTATTGAGGGTAAATATAATTTTCTGATATTTTATAATGAACGATGTTGAATATTTTTTTCGAAAATGAAATATTTTCTAAAAGGATTTTTTTATATCCTGAGGCCAGTCGTGGCCTAGGGGCACAAAGTGTGACTGAAAATCGACTGGTTATGGGTTCGATCCCCACTCGAGGAGATGAAATATTTACTTAAATTTATATTTCCATTTCTTCGCTCTGATGTCGAGGCAAAGCGCGGCGTTGAATTCTGCCACTCAACACGCAATGCCTCCAGAATTCGGTAGACAGTGAGGAACGGAGTGTATTAACACTAGGTTCCTTCTGCTTACCCTGCTAATTTTATTTATTTCATTTATTTGATTTTATTTTTTTGTATAGGTGCTGCTACCACTACATAAAGTGAAGTCACTGTCTGTATATCATCCACAATTAGCGTACTGCGTGGTACAGTTCTTGGAAAAGGACCCGTCACTCACACAACCTGTGATCAGGTGAGTTATATTACTGTATAGATATATTTAATATTTAATAGTAGATATATAATAATTTATTTATATTTGTTAGGCGCTTGTGGCGCAGAGTGTAACTGTAATGCAATGGTTGTGGGTACGATTCCCAATCAGGGGAATGAATTATTATTTAAGAATATTTTAATTTTTCTCTGGCACCAAGGCCCGGCTTTGAGTTCCGCCACTCAACGCGCAATGCCTTGAAAAATTCGGTGGAAAGTGGAGAGGTGTCTTAACAAAATGACAAAATAGATAATAACTTAATGAATATTTAATCATTTGCTTGTATTTCTAAGAAAAGTTGTGTTTAAATAGATATTTTTTTTATTAGAATGTTTAAAAGTTATCGTTCCATACATTATATGTATCTTTGTTTCACATTTTCTTGCAGAGCACTATTAAAGTATTGGCCCAAAACGCACTCGCCCAAAGAGGTGATGTTCCTCAACGAGATGGAGGAGATCCTCGACGTGATCGAGCCGGCGGAGTTTCAGAAGATCATGGATCCACTGTTCAGACAATTGGCCAAATGTGTATCTAGTCCACATTTTCAGGTGAAAAATTATATTTTTATAACTAATATTCTTTATTGAGTTTCGGAACAAGTAAGGTATATGGAAATAGAAATAATTCTACAGTTTTAGTCTCAGTGGATTTGTTTCTATTAAGTTTTCTTCCAGTCACTCTATTGAAGTAGGTGAAAGCGATAAGACAATAATATGCAAAATATACTTAAAATTGACAGTTCTCCAACTACTCTATATAATAATAATAATGTGTTTTTTGAATTATTTGTAAGTATATTATTAATTGGTAAAATCACACCATCTAAATACATATATAGTGGGATAGTACTGACTTATGAATAAAATGTTGTCATATTAGTAGTATCTATCAAAGTAACTGGGGCCAATAGCCGTCATTAAAATCTAATTTATGCTTAATTTAATCTAATTTAACATTAATACTGCAGAATGTTCTTTTTAAATTTAAAGCTGAGTTATAAAAATCTATATTTTTGTTAGTGAAAAGTTATTTTAGGTTCGAACTGTAAACATGATGGTGGTGGGTTCGATTTCCACTCAGGGTAATGAATTATTTCCATTTTCTCGTTCTGGTAACAAAATAAAGTGTGGCGTTAAATTTCGCTACTCCACACACAATGTCTTATCAAAAATTTACGGTGCCTGGTCCTGAAGCACCATATGTGAGATACATAAGTATATATAGATAAGGAAAAGATACCTCCGTCTATCCTGCTTTATACGGGATACAGCGTGAAACTAAAAAAATATATATTTTCATATCCAATAGGTGGCAGAGCGTGCATTATACTACTGGAACAACGAGTACATAATGTCGCTGATATCTGACAACGCGACCCACATCCTGCCCATCATGTTCCCGTCCCTGTACCGGAACACGAAGAGCCATTGGAACAAAACTATACACGGCCTGGTCTACAATGCACTGAAGCTGTTTATGGAAATGAACCAGAAGCTGTTCGATGAGTGCACGCAGCAGTATAAGCAGGAGAAGCAGAAGTGAGTGTTTTCTATTATATGGTTTTTTTAAATATATATTTTAGTTTTTATATGCTGCTTTGTCTCTGTGGTCTATATAAATAAATAGTTTATTGAGTTTCGTATGACTTATAAAATATTGTAAATGCTTAAGGCACAGTAGATCCTCTTTGTGGTTAAAGTAAGTTACATCAAAACAATTAATATTATGTCACTATAGCTTGAGAAATATAAGCTATATGTGATATGTGATGTAATATTAATTGATAAATAGGCTCTCCAAAACAAAATATTTTTTTGGAATTCGAATCAGTAGCAGCGGAACCTAACACATTGTGTGTTGTTGTAATCTGACTGGGAAAATGAAAGTAGTACCTTTATGTAATTTATCAATTTACTTTTTTTTATATTTAAAACTGATAATACTTTACAGAAGCTTGGTCTGTATCTTTTTCAAATTCTGTTTTTTTTTATTTTACAAAATGTAAAATTTTCAAAATTTTTATTCTAAAATTTAGGGTCTTAAACTTTAATGGTTAAATAAAAAGTTGTTTTTTTTTTTATGTTGTTATTTGTTTATCTTTTATAATACAATGTTTGCTTACATTTTATTACAAACTAATATTTAAAATATAACACCCTTCCTAAATCGTCAGAGAGCGCGAAAGGTTAATGCAGCGCGAGGAGCTGTGGCAGCAGCTGGAGGCGCGAGCAGCCACCAACCCCGCGCACCGCGCCCTGCCGCGCGCGCCGCCCCCGCCCCCCGCCGCGCCCGCGCCCGACGCGCCGCCGCCGCGCCTCGACGCGCCCTCCATCGAGGTATGACGCGAGCCCGCTATTGATACCTGCCCCC
>JAATLQ010035845.1:0-32656 GCA_013421005.1 Heliconius erato x Heliconius himera | reverse complement strand
TAAAAAGAACATAAAGTTACAAAAATATATATGTGTAATAAATAATTAGCTTTATATATATATTATAAATATCAAATATCAACAATGGTCGTATTTTTTTATTTAAAACAATCAGAAAATCTTTGACGATAATGTCGTAAAAAATCTTATTAGAAGTCATTATAGTTGTCAATCAATTGTGCATATTAAATCAATAATCATGTATTTTAGACGGGCGAAGCCGTGGGCGAGCCGCTAGTTTACAATAAATGAAGGTATCTTACAAGATCAAAACCTACAAATTAAAATCACAACGAAAACAAGCATAATAAAAACAAAAACTGTTAGATTCTTATCTATATAGTTGTTGTTGTGATATGAATCTACTCGAACCCACTATCCTCGGGGAACCTACATACGACACACATACATACATACATACATACATACATACGACATACATACATACATACATGCCATGCCCCGCGGTGTCACCGCCTAATTAATCTTACGTGACAAAATAAACAAATTGATATTTGAGACTCGGCAATATATATTTTTAATAATTTATAGGCAAAAGGACGCGTGTCTGAGAGGATAGATTTATATGAGAGATTTATTTCTTACATATTATATTCTTATAGAGGGCGTAGTGGTGCAGCAGCACAACCTCTCACCGTATGGAGTCTGGATTTGATCCCCAGTCACGGAATGAATTATTTTCAATTGCTAGTTCTGGTTACTCATAATTACACAAAACACATCGACTTGAAAATTTGACAATGCACGAGGCACGGAGTGTCTTAACACTACATTTTCTCTGTCTACTTTGCCAAACGAGAAAGCGTAAAGATACAAAGAACATATTAACTAAAAGTAACACTAGTGCTAGTTGTCGTTCGGTATACTGTAGTACAACGATAAATTACAATATTACATACTCATACATACGGCGTCACACCGCGCCGGGAAATTAAATTTTATTAATATTTTATGTGTGTTATCTTTATTTGTTTTTACATCTTAGCATTGATTAAATTCCTATGAGCTCCTTATTTATAGCTGGTCGTAGAGGCAGGGGAAGGCAGGGGGAGGGGGCCGGGGGAGGAGGCAGGGGGAGGGGGCGGCAGGTGCCCATCGGTCATACGATTACAGCGTTAACTGCAGTGTGATAAGAGCGGAAATCGTAATGTATAGTTTTATGAGCTCTTACATTTATTAATGGATGGCGGTCGAGCTGTAAACTACTTGTTTGAGACCTTTAAGCTTTGATACAAAAAAGATGCCACTACATTGTAGTTTTAATATTCAACTGTTTTGTGGGTTCGATTTCCACTCGAGCGTATAAATTATTGTAATTTCCCCGCTGGAGTAACAAGACACAGCATGGCGTAAGTTTCGCAACTCGATATGTAATACAGAGTAAGCAAAGGGAACCTAGTGTGATAGACACTCTATCTTCTACTTTCCTCTTAATTGTGAAAACATGTTAGAGGATTCTAATGCACATTACTATGCAGTTGATACCACAGTGGATGCTGTATACTCCGGATGCGCAAGACTTTCTGCGCAAAACGTCACCCAGTGCCGAAATAAACTTCTTGTGCGATATCTTTTGGCGTTGTCTTCTTATGGAGTAAAAGGAATCTGGTTCAATTCCTCCTCCTCTTAATACCGCGGACAGCATCAGCATATTGGGCCTTAGCATTTCTAGTGACGCCAGTATCACGATCATCTGGAAAGCAAGGCCAAGTTAGCCTCAAAGAATCTGTGGATCATCAGCAAAGCGAAACGGTACTTCACGCGAAAACACCGATTGACCTGTATAGAGCCCAGGTACGGCCTAATATGGAATACTGTTTTTATCTCTTGGCTGATGCACCCCAGTATCAGCTTCAACTATCTGATCATTCAACGTTGGGGACAAAATGATTTATGTAAGGCTTGACATTTTGGTCTTGCATAGAGACGTTGTTCTGGAGAACTGCTTGACTTGTTATCTGTCGCCGCATTTTCTAACCGCACAATACACCAAAAACTAAAATACACCATCCACACCATCTCGATGTGTGGCACTCCAATACTGTACTGTTTATTAGGAATTTTCTTCCACGCGCCACGGAGCTGTGGAGTGTCTTACCTGCGGCAGTATTTCCAGATCGATACGTCATGGATACCTACAAAATGGACATCTTAGTCCTTTACATAAAGAGATAATACTAACTCTGCGCTTTGTCCTCTAGATTATTCCCCCGAACGGGGATGGAGTACATAACCATACAATTAAAATCTATAAATGCATTTATGATGTACTATTGTAAGACACAGTCTTTTCCCAAGGAAGTGAACAGTAAACGGTACAGCAGCAGCAAGTAGTTGTTCGTATTAGATTGACGCGGCGTTATAATGCGCCTACTGTACTATTACGAGAAATTATCGGCAGCACGCCGCCCCCGCCGCCCCCGCCGCAGCCCCGGGTGGCACGGGGCTGGTTAAAATTACCTGATGAATACAAGCAATTGATAATGTTTTAAAATATAAAAAAACAAGTTATAAAAAACAAAAACTTTTTAGTGTTTTACGAATTTAGTACCATAGAAATCATTATTAATCATAGTATCAAAAATGGGAAAGTATGATAGGATGTTCTATTTTCACGCGGAAACTACGGATACGGATTTAGATGAAACTTTACATTAATACAGCTTATAAGTAGATCAAAGTATTATTTCACCCATAGCGTACATACATTTATGTAAAAATATTTGGCTATAGCATAATAAGAAGAATGAGTGACTAAAACATACCAGTACCATACAGTGACAGATGTACGTTAGTTCCGAGAAACAAATTTGCAACGCCTAGTTATCTCTATAATATATTTAGTCCTCTAAAATAGTATTCCGCAAAGTGTTTTAAATGTGTCTCTGCAGTGATTTAAAAACACTGTAAAAACAACGTTAATTAGGAAACTTTATTATATCATGCAGGATAGCGATCATTGTATTATTGTATACAGCATGAAAAACAACAGTCGCTCTTTTCAAAATAGAAGTTACAACCTTCATTTTGAAAAGAGCAACTGTTTCTTGCCGGCTCTTCTCAGCAAAACTGCCTTCCGAACCGGTGGTAGCTTTGTATTTGTTCGACGTATGTATATACCAAAGTGCTTGTTAAAATCTATTTAAATAAACAATATTTTGAATTTTAACTTGTAAAATAAATAAAATCTACTCATAAAATATATACCCAAATAGAGAAAATTGAATCGTCTTTTGACATGGCAGCTTTTGTTATAAATTTCACATTAATGCAAGCAAAATCTAAAGATCTTAGAAATCAAACAAAATTTATAGATCTTTAGATTATTTTTTCAGCTTCACGCTTTGATGCAGGGTGCATTCAGCGAGTTAGCCAGAGGGAACCTAGTTTTAAGACACTCCGCTCTCCATTTTCCGCCGTATCCTGGAGATATTGCGTGTTGAGTGGCGTAATTCAATGCCACGCTTTGTCTCGATACAAGAGGTTTTTTCCTCAAGTCAAACCGCGTTTACAGTCACACTTTGTGCATAAAATTACTAAATAATTGCATCAAATTTATAATTTACTGCGCACATTACTTAAAGATGTATACATTCATATTGAAAATCAAAGATGAAAAAAGACTATTTAACAATGAATGCATACCTACTTAGGTACATTCTTGCGGCGTTGAGTTCCGCCCCTTCAAGAATTGTGTCACCCTGCACTGTGTCGAAAATGAGACGAACTAAGCGTCTGAACGAAGCTCCCTGCCTACCCTGCTTTGTGCTGTGCAAGACTTGGCCAGCCACGTACTTGCTGATGTCACTGTACTCTGTAATTGATTAAGCATCATTCTGCCACAAAGGAGTCTCATCATCTCGTATAACTAGCGAGTAGGTCCCCACCACCTCCCACGCCCGCATTCAAATGTTCCATACATTTGAACACTAACTAATGGAGACGCTCGAAGCGCATTAACTTGTCCGACGAGAGGAAATCATCTCAACATGGCCGCGTCGGTTGTAGAGATAAACGATAAATTGATTATAATTATAGATTTATTGAAAGGGCTTCGTTTTGTTATTTAATGCAATTAGTTCTTTTTGTTTTTGTTTTGTCAGTGTTAAATATCTGCCGCATATTACAAGGTTGGTAAGGTTAAGACACTCCGTTCTCCTTTTCCCGCTCTATTCGGGCGTCGCGCGATAAGTAAGTGGGAGGCCTAAGCCCGTGTTTCAGTCGAGATTAATGGAAATAATTCAACAATATCCCCGAGTGATAGCTGGGAGGTGAACCCGCACCTCACATCGATGTAATGATGGTCTTTTCTTTCTTGTAACGTCAATTACTTTCTTGTACTTTTTCTCGTCTCTTAATCGTAGATTTTAGTCGATTGTCTGGTTTAGAGGTAGAGCCCAACGCAGTCAAATCTATATTATTGTATTTAATTTAATTAGTTCATGTGTAGAAAATAATTTATTTAATACATCATAATAAATTTTATAATAAAATAGCAGATAAATATAAAAGATATAGTTTTGTGAGCTTGTTTTATAGTTGCGGTAAATAAAATAATGGTAGGACTACAGGCGGATGGCGGGTAGCATAATGAGATCTAGATGAGCACTCGACACTCATAAATATTTCATCCCGCGTCGGAACGGAACCGGCTACACGCTCCGACTTAGCAGATACTTATCGCTGCGCCCCCACAGCGAGCACTGCACGCTGCACTCCGCACGGTGCACGTGGCATTCATAAACTTTTACCTAAAAGTCTTGAAATTCTTTAAAAAAGTCATAATTATTGATTTTAACAGTTAATCTTTTAATAAATATTTTTATGAATAGCTTAAAATTGATTTACTTTTTTAGCGACTGATTGACAACGTTTATGAATTTGATTTCCACTGAAGGATTTTTTTTTAATTTTCTCACTCTGGTTTTTAGACAAAGTGCGGTGAGCCTCTACTATATAATACAGCGTGAAGCTAAAAAATATATTCGAATTTGTCTCTAACCCACTACTATCGCGTACAATTTAAATAGTAGGAATAAGATTTATTTGAAAGAACCATTAATAAAAACTAGTTCTGTTATAAGTAATAGTGATTACAAGGTATACGAGGTATACGAGGTATACGAGGTGTGTTACGAGGTTACCTCCGTCACGGACACAATCAGCACGAGAGGTTTGGAAGGTGACGCTCACGATTGGAGAACGAACGACTGCCGAAGCTTGTGGGCGTGTCTGCACGACGAGTACCTACTACACAGGCCGGTAGGTACTCGTATATACAGAGATATGTAGATATTATATAGTTTTATTAGTATTTAAAAGTAGGAAATGTGGTTTGATCACTTGCATTTTTTTAGCTTCACTTTGTTGAAGAATATAGCCTTCATACAACAGGGCGAGTAGAGGGAATGTAGTGTTAAGATGCGCAGTTCCTCTCTATTTGAAACATTGTCTATTGAGTCATGGAGTTCAACACTGTGTTTTGTCTTGCAAACAGAGCGAGAAATCAATTCAACCCTCCGAGTAGGATTCAAACTCACACTGTCGCGTTTGCAGTCAGACGTAGAGTAAGGCTGCCGATAATTTAATGTATTATTTTTTTATTACTTAAAAGTGTGTAGTGATTGCATTACATTTTATTCTAAATGACAGTGCCAAATAATACTTAGTAGATATTTTTATAACTTTTAGTGAGTTGTTATAGAAACTAAATAGATATAAAAAATAACAAAATAAAAATATATACATTTGCCATTCGATATTTATTCCTGCTCTACAAAGTAAGAGTTCTAAATAAACTAACTCCACCGCAAAAACTTGTCACATACTCGAATGTGCCCGATACATATCTGCTCACGCGATGAGTCGATGTGAGACCTCAGCACAGAACAGCGCAGAACGGCGCAGAACAAATACTTTAAGTATAGAATTATTACACTCATAGAAGCATTTGTTTTTCACTCTATTCTCCCGTATTCTGTAAGCCAGTGAACTGAACAAATCTTTTATATATGCCTAAATTTTACATCAAATAAAAAATGAAGATGCAGAAGAACAGACAAGCAAAAATGTAAGCAACGTCCACTGCTACTGTACAGAGAGATCTAGAAATATAATAATTAGAATAGCATTCATTAATAAATTTTCAAGAAGAAAAACCGGTGATATGAGAAGTGAAGAAGTGGTACTTCCCGTGGACCTACCACGAGAACTACCCTATAGATATTGATTACGATGTAAATTTCATACATATTTCAGAAATAACGATGCATAAACGGTCGAATCTTTTGATTGCGTTGATCTAGGAGCTTGATTTTTTCTGTGCTCGAACAGTGGACCAAAATATTTTATATTAATTTCAAATTGATACGAGCATATCCACGCGATCTAGAGATAATTGCTCTTTATAGCCAACAAAGTGATCTTATAAGGGTTCCGATTTTTTTTTTTGGGATCCGGAACTCTAAGAACGACTATGAATATATAAATGCTTGCATTGTTCTAAAAAAACTTTTTGAAATGAGAAATATTCTGTTAATTGAATTAAAACTTTAATGTCTGATTATATTGACTCATCATAAAATAATAAACGAAAGGGTAATGTGTACTTGATGGTTGTGTATTTGATCTCCGTACAGGGGAATAAATAATGTTTGTTTCCCCGCTTTCTTACAACTAGCCATGTCACTAAGTGGAGGGCCGAGAGCAAAGTGTTTACTGGCTGCTGGAGGTCACTTTGGCTTCTTATTTAAGCGATAAAATAAAAATATTTCATTCCCCCGAGCGGGAATCGAATCTATAACTGTGTGTCGTATTTACAGCCTGATGCAGTGCCACTACGACACACCTTCCTTGCAAAAATATTGTAAATAATATAATTTAGTTGGAACTATCTATATCTCTCTGGAATATACCGTTGTAGCGTGTACTGACCCGGGGCGGGGGGCACGAGCGGGGGGTGCGGGGCGGTGTTTGTGTGATAGGTTAGATAATCATACTAATTATGTGAGTGTTTATCGCCGATCTGATCTCTGGAACGTCCAGTACGTGATGGATCGCCTCCTCAGTCCTCTCTCGTCCTGTGCAGGTTCGCGACTTTAGTTAAGTTATATTTAAATTTATAATCTTTATTAATAGTAATTACGTTCATCTCAACGCAAAACATGACATAGCCAATGGTAGTATTACTTTAATACGCGGCTTCGCCCGCTTCAACTACTCGATTCGCCCTTTTGCGTTCGTGTTCTAGTAGAGCTACATTTGCGGGGCAATTATAGCGAATTTTATCTCTCTCAATCACTTATAGGCCAGTCAGGCTTATATTTCTGGACGTTTGTTTTTATTTTGTATGAAATTAACTACAATTGTAAATTTGTAATAGTTTGTAGTTTCTGCAATATTAATAGATGTACATGCATACATTTAAATTTATCAACTTTTACTTTGTATAAGGTGCACTTTCCGTTGACCTACAATGCTGAAATTGGTACAGAACTTGATTGGACGAGTCCGACTCACATTTGACCGGGTTTTTTTTTTAATCATACTGAGTTATTTCTTGTCACAAATAACAAGAAATGATATTTAAAATTCTTGAGGCCAGTATGGGCGGAGGGGCACAAAGTATGCCTGTAAATCTACTGGTTGTGGGTTCGATCCCCACTCGAGGAGATGAAATATTTACATTTATATTTTGATTTCTTCTTTCTGTGGTGTCGAGGGGAAAAAGCGGCGTTGAATTCCGCCACTCAACACACAATGCCTCCAGAAATTGGCAGAAAGTGGGGAACGGAGTATCTTAACACTAGGTTCCCTCTGCCTACCCTGCTCTTTGCGGGATACAGCGTGAAGCTGATATTTAAAAAATATATGATAATTTTGTTTAGTTAAAAAAATCACTATGCGAAATTGTCTGTCTTTTTCATCTCTAGAGGACTTCAACACGTATCTGAAAACACTTTACGGCCAATGCTGACAACAATCTTGTAAGTAAGAGCACGGAGGAATGTCTGTATAATTGTTTAATGTACTCATTAATAAGTCAAAAGAAACATATTTATTCTGAGTTCAGTTATTTTCGCAAGTGTCTATTCGTTACATGTGTTTCACAATTTTCACATTGTATGGAGAATACTCAACTTAAATTTGCAGATTGGGAAAAAAATAAAACAAACATATGGGCTGATTTGATTTGATATGGGTAATCATATTTATTGCAAACATAGCTTGCGTTATCAAATTGAATTAACTTAGAGTTGTGTATGACACATGCCACAGGTAGAGGTAGTTTACGATCAAACAATTAACATTATATTTAATCAGCTTCACGCATGTTAAACCACTCCGTTCCCCGTTGTTCATTGAAGTTTAGAGGCATTGCATCTTAAGTGGCGGAACTCAATGCCGCGCTTCGCTTCGACAGTAAAACGAACAAATGAAAATAATAAATTCAAATAAATATCTAATTTCAACCAATCGCGTTTACAGTCTCCAATAGTTCCCGAGAACAGCGCATTCAACCAAACAAACTGCTCAGCTATAATATTAGTATAGATATAGCGTTGTTCTTAAATAATATACCGTAGTGCTGCGCCTAGTGAGTAGTAGCGTCGCCTCGTCTCAGCGACAGGTTGCATGCAAACACTCAACACCGGTGGCACCACCACTACCAGTACCAGTACCAGTACCAGTACCAGTACAGTGTCATTAATTCTATATATATTTATCTCCTCAGCCGGACCTGCCTGCCCGGCTGGCCGCTGGGAGGAGGCAACTACTGCAAAAACTGGTAGCCTCACTCATTAATCGGCGATATCAATTAACTTTATAGCGATGTAAATCTTATCAAATTGTCATGCAAAGCTTTGGCACTACTGAGAACTTGTATCGAGCCGATAAAATATTATACGTCTTTATATTATCGCATATATTGTAGATAAAGACAGATTTATTACTTGTAGACATTTATGTAATGTTTTTTTTCACTTAAATCCGTGATTTTAACCGTTTTTTTTATACTCGCGCACGGAGGCGCAGTGTAATTATTTTTTTCTATGAAATACCTATTTATACATTTTTAATTTTCGAATTTTTTCCTTTATATTTGATATAAGACGTTGCTTCGTACCATATTTCATGAGATTTGAGCTTATGTGAGGTTCCCGGTAGGTCTTGATTTCACTGCGAATTTCGAAAATTTAGTTTTAGGGCTCCGCACTTTTCAAGGAAAAAAAGAACCCTTTAAGATCACTCTGTTGTCCGTCTGTTTGTTTGTCATGACCCTTTATCTCAGGAACGCTTGGAGATATTTACATTCAAACGATATACTCAGATCTACGGCCCTATAATTTCCTGATAAAAAACAAAACATATTTCTATATTTAATTAGGAAAAGATATCGCAGTTTATATGGCAAATTTCGACACTGAAGGGAATCAAAATTAACAGGGTACTTCCGGTTGACCTAGAATTAATGAAATTTGACAGCTAGCATCTACACTTAGTTCTAGTTCAAGAAAAAATCTGAAAATTATACATTTGTGGTTAAATCCTAAAAAATAATAAAAGGGAGCAAAATTTGGTATTAAAGCCGATAGTGCAAGTGAGGTATCAGATGAAAGTACTCTGGCTAAGCTAAACCAAAATTTCAGAAAAAGATCGAGACCTTCAATTTTTGGACGGTGGGCGAGTCTTGTCCGTTTTTTTTTCTTTCGACGTACGGAATCCTAAAAAAGATCGGTGTTGAAATATGATCATTTTCAATATAATTGTCTATTTATTTAAATTCAATGTACATTTATTGAACACTTTACAGGTTAAAATAAATCCCGCACTTAGCAGGATATGCAGAGGGAACCTGGTAACCATGGTTGCCATTGAGACCCTTCTTTCGGGGAATAGAAGGGTTTCGGCACTCAACACATATTCCTTCAAAATTTACAAGAAAGTCCCCACTTTCTTGTAAAGTCTGAAGGAATATGTGTTGAGTGGCGAAACTCAACGCCTCAGTTGGCCTCGTTGCCAGAGAGAAAAAATCAAAATATTAAATCAAATTTCTTTCTGGGCTTTTAGCAGTTATAGTCTCATCGATGCTGCAGCAACTTTTCTCTATGAAATTTAGTACAAAACGAGTGAGATTCTCACTTAAGATTTGAAATAACAGTTAACACTAAATATATTATATTTGTTATTATCAGATGTTATATTAATAATATCGTTTTGAACACTTCCACCAAATATGTACTTCTAAAGGTAATTTATAATTGCGAATGTAGAAAAATGTTTACAGTTGAATCCTTATGACCTTATACGACGTCTTCCATGAATTAATTACTTAATTATTCTTGGTTTTTATAAGAATGCTTATGTTTCTATACATAGTAAATGAGGTCCCGCAGTCAGTCGGTATTCCAGATAGCCTTCCCCAGAGGCGGTGCTGCAGCCGGACGTCGTCAGAGCGATACTTAACATAATTCACACGACGATTCTGTAATAAACTCCATATCCAGCACAGTTTTACATTTTATATTATTAGATTAATATTAATATTTTCTTTGAAATGAATGTGCACGCAACGCAGCGGTATTTACATTCTACTAACAATTTTTGTTTATTTAAATATTTTTCTTAGCTTCACGCTGTTATCCGCACAAGGCGGGGTAGGTAGAGGGAACCTAGTGTTAAGACACTCCGCTGCCCACTCTCCACCGAGTTCTGGAGGTTTAACTCAACGCCACGCTTTTGCCTCGACGCCAGAGCGAAGAAATGAATTTCCTCGACTGAGGACCGAACCCACAACCAATCGGTAATCGGTAAATAGTATAAGTTATGTAATCCAATTTTCAATAAAAACTGGTAAACTCAATCTTCAAGAATTATCGAAATCAATATAAATCGTGTACTATAGTAAAAAAGTCGGCAATGTCCAATTACATAAATGCTTGAATTCTACCAAATTCTTTTAAACAGATGAAATTTCAAAATCTATGTTTTCTCAACATCATTTCTACGCACTACATATTCAGTGGCCGACCGCCTTTCGATAGAGTGTATGCGCTAACAGTACATTAATGTTGTAAATGGCTAACAGTGTTAACGACATGTCGTTAACACTGTTAGCCATTTACTGTTTGTCAGTGTGGTGCATGCACCACACTGACACAGCACCACACCACCACCGCCATACCACACTGGGATCAAAGGCGACGGCCGCGTTAATAACTGCATAATAAAATAATTAGACAGCAAATGACTAGCCGATGATGCAGAAACTGAAATAGTAAAGAGAGTGGAAATGTTTGCATCACCACAGATAAAAAATATTGCGCACGCCCTAAATAGTGCGAAATTTAGAGAATAAGTAAGTAAGAGTTTTACTTATCATATTAATTTAGATATGAAGAACATCAAATTCAAATATTTCAACAATCTCAACCAGTACATGTCTTTATATACATTTTCAACAGAGTGTCGTTCGTCGTCGCTCTCTGTGGTATCGCTGCAGCAGGGCAGGCAGACGGAGTCTCGCGCTACGACGCTGGCGCTGGTCTCCTCGGGCGGGAATCGAATCACATTTACAATCGAATATAAAAGAATAAATATCCGACGAGTGCAGGTTTCGTAGAATTGATCAAACCACCGAGGCCACGCCGAGATCCAGTTTTTGATGATTAAATTCGTATTTCAAGATTCCAAGACTACTTTTAATTGTGTCACATTAGCATTTGTACAAACTTTTACGATTTACCCATTAGAGTAGAAGATGTCGTAAACTTCTATCTGTATTACCACACAGTGGAAACACCAATTAAAATAATTTAATTTAATTTAGTTTCACATTAACAGCTTAAATCTCAAGAAATAAAAAATTATATAAAATCTTTTACAAATTTAGCATAGTAGAGACAATGATGCGCAGGACACAATGTTTTTACAAAAGAAAATAACAAATATTAAGTGAATTATGATTAATAAACAGCATTTTTACAAGAAAATATCGACGTTTTGATTTCGGGTTACCTATATTATATTGATGTTATAAATAACATCACCAAATGAATATACTCAAACGGTTTTGCTCACTAACGTCGCGTGGTCACCAGTATCTATTAGAATACTTTAGAAAGTAGAAATAGCAGCTCTGATGTACAAAGTGGACACTCTAACTGAAGAAAATAAGATATGAAGTATAAACGACTAATTCTTGATGATAATTATTGTTATGAACACCTCTGAGGGAATTAAATAAAACTATAGTTTCAGGAAACAATAATAATAGACAATTTACGTAGCCTTCTCCATCGATATCCATGATTTTATTTCGATCGATGTCATAATCGATGTTTTTGAACGACGAATATCTTTAGAGGGTATTTTTAAAAAAATAAAGTGACTAATTGATTACTTAAACCACCTCATACATAAATGCACCAGCATGTAAAATCACCGAATAGTTGGTAATATTTATCGTCATAACAAATAGTATGTGATATTATTATCATCATCTAACACTTCTGCGTCTCGTGTCTGGTGTCGACGGAGGTATTCATCAAGTTTCCTTATACGCATGTACTTATGGACGTATTTCATGAAATTCTTGTTATATTACAAACACTAGCGTCAGATAATAATTTAATTTACTGCTTCAGAACAAACAGCCTTAAATGTTAAATTATTGATTTGGGTAATGATTCATAATATTCTTTGTAAAATAACCGTAATAATTGCATATTAACTCCTGTACAGTTTTTAAATTAGTTACATATATTATTTTACTATGCTATAGCTAAATGTACAATTGGTAAATATGTAGTTATTACAGAGTACACGTAGAAAGGATGTCTTTAGGTATTTTATAGATATAGATTTATTTCAAACGAACGAACGAACCAAAAAATCTATGTATTTATTTGATATTTCTTTCAAGATCAAATCGGTCTTTATCTATGTGTTGAATTAATTACGACTTAAACTTAACTGTTATGATTAATGAAGGTAATCTCCACTAACAATTCAACTTTGCTTACTTTATTGTATAAAATATTATATAATAGTGCTTCAAAAATATATATTTTTATCAACAGTCATATAACCAAGACGATTCGAATGTCATTCTTTAGCCAGAAATCTTACCAGCGCGATTGCTATATTGCTATTGCGAACGTTAGTTCGCAGGCAACTAATGCCTTGAGTTCATTCAAATGACGATAACTTTTTTTTTAATGAACCGATTTTGATGTAACAAACTTTAATTGTTAAGTTGAGTTAAAACAAAGCTATTGGTGAAAGTAAATCGGTTCAGTACTTTCAGAGAAAAATGTGACCATACGTATAGACAGACAGAAAGACAGTCAACAGACACAAATTTAAAAATCTTTTTGCTTTCTATTATCCTTTTTAAGTGTCCCTCTATCCATTTCAGTCAAAATTGCTAAATTTACAGACAACATATTTTTACTGTCTTATTATATAAGAGATTTGCGAAACTAAAGTATCATTAGTTCATATCGTTTGTATTAACTAATTATACTATACAATATTCCTTTAAAATAAGAAAATTTACTGAATCAATTTTCAATCATTAAATTAAAAGCTCGTGCGGGAAATTATTAGACAATTCGTGAATTTATAGAAGCCATAATATTTCAAGAAATATTATCTTATTATATCAAATGGAAGATAAAAGAAGAATTGCCAATTTACGTATACGTAGGTAATTGCCGTCAGTTTATATTAGACTGTTGCGACGCGCGGCGTTGAGTTACACCACTCAACCTTAAGAATTCGGTGAAAGTAGAGAATATAATAAGTATTTTAATGTGGAACGGTCTCAACTCTAGGTTCCCAGGATCTTTCTCCCTATCCTCTTATGTTTGGGATACAGCGTATAACTAAAAAAAGACGAAGTAGCTCATAGTATATTGTTAATCTAATTATTTTTATACGATAATTTGAGTGCCGCTAAGTAAATATAATTCACTTTATAATCCAAACAGCAACGCCACACATCTGCACGTTGCTAATCACGGATGTAATCACTCGACTGACTTACATCACTTACATACATTGTAGTATGAAGTTGAGACCGTCGTGACACAGTGGGACAGCGTCCGTCTGCTGTAGAACCCGATACTTGCTGGGAGTGGGTTCAATCCTCCAAAAGAGAATGTCAGGATTATGCGAATTAAGACATGACATTCTTGTTGGTTGTAGTCATTAACATTAACTATTTATCGTCATTAAGTATGTTGTTGGAAATTAATTTGATCCAGGTAAAGTGATTTATACAGGTGAAGCTAAACGTGGACCCAGGCATAAAAAACATTCGGCAATATGGATAACATCAGTAAAAAAATATTTTTAAATGTTAAAACTAAATTATATTGTTTACAATAGGTAATGTACTACGTATACGTGAACAATGTATTCAAATTACTTTATAAGATTAAACAAATTATTTACATTTCTCCAAATAGAAATTTAATAATCTTATTCCGTTAGGATTCCCGCGACTGGATCTCGTCGGCGTCCATTTATTTTCTTTATCAATTATGCCCAATAAGTTAAAATCCTTTCTGCATCTGCTCCTCGGTGTGGAGATACGAGCGATATGGAGTGGTTTGCTTAATTACAGACAAACAGACGATTTATCGTTTAATCCAGGGCGACAGTCGCGGCCGCGCGCTAATTACCGTGGCGGGAGCTGAGAGTAGGAGCGCGGGCAGGTCGAGCGCTGTCTCGCTAAAACGGCTATCAGACCTTAATGGTGATATATGTTTGTATGGAAGGTTTCAATCGAGAACAATGTATAATATTGACGATCACTTACGTGAATATTATAAATTATTCTCCATTATCTCTCCAAGAGAGATGTCACAAGCAGAGGTCGAAGAAACGAAGTAACATGGAATGTCATGTAGCCAGTTACATATAAAAAGATGAAATCTTTTTAAACATTCCAAATATTGAATTGTTTGCAATAATGTATTAGTATTAAAAATGTCAACGTAAATCATCAATTTAATTATCTTTTTAGGGTTCCATACCTTTTAAGAAAAAAAGGAACCCTTATAAGATTACTTTGTTGTCCGTCCGTCTGTCTATTTGTCAAGAGCCTTTATCTCAGGAACGCTCGGAGATATCCACTTGAAATTCAAACCATATACTCAAATCTACGGTCCCTTAATTTCCTGAAAAAAGCATATTTCTACATTTACTTCAAAAAAACATATGGCCGTTTATATCGCAAGAAACGCGTAATTCGACACTATAACGGAAATCAAAATTCATGGGGCCCTTCCGGTTGACCTAGAATTATTAAATTTAGCAATTAGTATCTACAGGTAGTACTAGTGCAGGAACTGAAAGCTATAGATTTGTGGACAAAATTTGATATTAGAGTCGCTGGCGCGCTTGTTAAATATATGCAATATGTTAAAAGAGGCCAGTCGTGGCGCAGCGGCACAAAGTGTGACTGTAAAACCAACTGGTTGTGGGTTCGATCCCCACTCTACGAGATGAAATATTTACTGAAATTTATATTTCCATTTTCTTCGCTCTGGTGTCGAGGTTACGCGCGGCGTTGTATTCTGCCACTCAACACGCAATGCCTCCAGAAGTCGGCAGAATGTGGGGAACGGAGTGTCTTTAGGTTCCCTCTGCCTACCCTGCTAAGTGCGGCATACAGCGTGAAGCTTATTTAATTTTAATTTTAAAAGATATCTCATCTAGTAATTGTATAGCACTGGCAGGACTCTGGACAAAGTGTCAGTAGCTGCAGCGAGACAATGTCACTTACGGGGAGTGCTCCTTTTGGCGATAAGCCGGCGGAGGAGGAGCGCTGAGTAGTGAGGACTGACCGCGACGGAGATTACACTTCGTAATAAAAAATATCTTACTTTTGATATTACTGACTACTTTATACGCTAATTGAGTTATGATTATAGAGATTGTATAATTAAACATAGCTTGTTTTTAATTGTTAAATCCTGTGAAAATATTAATATTTAAAACTCTTTGGTTGTTAAGTAGATGACATACAATGCATAGACTAAAGAACTGGACATAGAAAGTTTAATTCATCATATAGGTAGGTAAGGAAACGGAGGATGCTGTCCTACGTTTACTAAACGCGGGTTTGTGAGCAACAGGAAGTGAATTTCAAAAATTAATAAAGTAAGTACTATTCAATACCTTTTTTAAAATTGTTAGTGTTTTGTGAAAACTCAAGAATTTTTTTTTAAATTCTAGAATTTTTTTTTAGCATGAAGCTTTATTCCTAGCGGCATGGGTACCCCGCTCCGCTCAGCTCTCCGGCTAAAGAGAACAGAGCTGAAAACACGGTATTGTATTTTTTACCATAGTATTTTTTTTTTGTTTCATTATATATATTTTTAGCTTCACGCTGTATACCGCATAGCAGAATAGGCAGAGGGAACCTTGTGTTAAAACACTCCCTTCACCACTCACCGCAAAATTTTAAAGACATTGTGTTTTGAGTGACGGAATTCAACGTTGCATTTTATCTTGGTACTAGAGCGAAAAAAAAATCTCGACTGGAAAATGAACCCACAATCTTCACGTTTATAACACTTGACACTGCAGCTGACCTGACACGACCACCTGAGCAATTTAATAAACAACTCTCCGTGTGAACACCGCTCATTGGTCGACGTAACCTGCAAAAGCTTAATCTGCACAAGCGGTTGCCAATTAGACTTTATGATCGCATAATTACAGTGCGAAATATATTACATGTAACAAGGTATTTCTTGTTACAGTGATACGTGGTGGGGACCGGACCGGGCCGGCAGGCAGGTAGGCAGGTAGGCAGGCATGCACGTAGACACATAGGGAGACAGGTAGGAAGGCGGGCAGATAGAGAGGCAGGGAGGTACGCAGCCAGTCAGGCGGGTAAGAAGGTAGATAGGGAGATAGGCAGGCAGGCGGGTAGTGAGGGAGGTAGGGAGGCAGGTGGGCAGGTAGGCATATAGGGAGGCAGGTTGGGAGGCAGGCAGGTACACAGATAGGAAGGCATGCAGGCAGGTAGATAGGGAGGCACATCAGATAGGGAGGTAGGTAGGCAGGTAGAGAGGTAGGTAGGGACGCAGGCAGGCAGGTAGGGAGGCAGGCAGGCAGGCAGGTAGAGGTGCCGGTAGGGAGGCAGGTAGGGACGCAGCCAGACAGGTAAGGAGGCAGGCAGTTAGGGAGGCAGGCAGGCAGGCAGTTAGGGAGGCAGGCAGGCAGGTAGGGAGGTAGGTAGGGATGCAGGCAGGCAGGTAGGGAGGCATGCAGCTAGGCAGGCAGGCAGGTAGGCAGGCAGGCAGGTAGAGAGGCAGATAGTGAGGTAGGCAGTTAGGGGGCAGGCTGGCAGACGGTACACTCGCGAGTCGCGTCCGTCCTCTCAATTAGCTGCAATTATAACGCTTTGATGTCGCCGACGCGCTGTGTGTCCCGCGCCGACGACGGTCACGGCATCTTGTATACATTCATAACATACCCTACAAAATGCCGATTGTGAAACGAAGGTGTTTTCTCTTGTGTGAGACTAGCTGCTACCCGCGACTTCGCCCGGGAAATAAATGGAAGTTACTTAAAGTTATGTATAGCCACTCTAAGTGTAGGAGGTAACTACGACCGCAAGTACAGCGCGTTAACATCGAAAATTAACGTGATATAACATAGCCCGTAGTGCCTTCCCCGATAAATGGACCATCGAACGCCAATTAAGTAGTTTCTGAGATTAGCGCGTTTAAGCAAACAAATTCTTAATTATTTTTAATTTTTGCAATATTAGTACAGACATAGTAAAAACATAAGCTGATAAATTATTCGATTGGAGCTCTTATCTACTATTAAGTTTATCAGATCGAATAAATCTCTGCCTGGAGTTATTTAGTCCAATTAATGTTCGCCGCCATCCTTTATCGGGTCCTTTTTATTTGACAACAACTACACACTTACATCATTAATTGAATTGCAGTAATATTTATGATTAACATTCTAAATTAACATTCACAAAAAATGGAAAAAAAAAGAATTATCAGCTTCACGCTGTATCTCGCACACAGCAGGGTAGACAGAGAGAACCTAGTGTTAAGACACCCCGTTCTCCACCTTCTGCCGAATTTTGGAGGCATTGCATGTTGCGTGGCAGAATTCAACGCCGCGCTTAGCCTCGACACCAGAGCAAAAAAATGGAAATATAAATTTAAGTAAATATTTCATCTCCTCGAATGGGGATCGAACCCACAACTAGTCGGAGTCGGTTTTACAGTCACACTTCGTGCCGCAGCGCCACGACTGGCCTCTGGAAAAAAAATTAAAATATAAATGTATATTTGTTATTATGTATGTACCCAAACATTATAACAAGCTGCGCGTTGAAAATAGAAAAACTTTATTTTTATATATTTTATTTATGTAATTTATTTATAAATGCTTTCATAATTTTCAAGGGTCACTATATAAAGGCACTATAATCTTGATTTGACTACTGTAATAAGTCACTAACGGCGCACACCTGCGAGACCTGCAATTACTAGTTAACAACTGGGGCTAAGATCGTGTTAGTACAATTTACGTGATCTCACCTCCACTACATCTCCCTTAGCCTTATATACAGTATATCTATTTTTTACAAAAAGCTGTCTCGCAGCATTTATAATAGCAGTTACACGAACACTTGTTAGCGTCGGAGGCTGTAATGATCTCCCAGGATCATTCTAACGATGACTGAGCTCGACCAGCTGCATCAGGTCGCCTTACCTGGTAAGTAGGTGATGTATACGACGCGACGAGACGGTTCAAGAGTAATGTTACCGTGCAATAGTGCTAACACTTGCGCTGTAATTGGTTCCTTGTATGGAGGACGGCGGTTGCTGATAACGCATCTACGAATGATGACTTGGAGACGTTTTTTGAATTAAAATAAATATATGTAGGAGGTCATCGCGGCGCAGTGGTAAGACTGTTGATAACAAGACAAATCATAGCATCGGAGTACGGCACTCACCACGCTTTACCTCAATAACTGGGAACTGGTGTCTGAACACTACGTTACAGATGACATACAATACTATATATGCTGTGTAGTATGTCCCATTTTGTTACAAATTTCCGCTATCAAAAGGTAATTGCTTAGTATTATAATTTAGCAAGAGATAATGCTATTTATTAAATAGTTTTATATTTATAAACTGTTATTCCATACCCAGTGGACACTAAGCGGCCGCGCGCGGTTGTATTTAATTTCCACTTCCCATAAGTACCTATTCTATCTTCCTTAGAGAGCTTAATGAAAACATATTCTCAACGTTAACAACTACAGTTACAGTATCTAACGATCAATATCTCATTTGATCTCATATCTGGAGATGCATTTTTTCCGCCGCAAGTACAAGTAGGAAGGCGACTCACAAATCATGTCGTTCCCGTTCCCGTTCCCACCCCGACCTGACACTCCCCTGGTTGACAGGACACCGCGCGCCGCTCTGTAAGTGGGCATCATTTATCGCTTTACGGTCAGCATTGCTATATATTTCAACAAACCGAACCGACTCTAACTGTAGAGCGCGGTGGGTGCGATATAGTTCCAATTTAGATCAGATAACATTCGCTTAAGCCCTTTTCGTTCTAACTGTGCTGCAAAATACTACTAATTATTTGAATATATAATCGACAAAGTTCTAAAATAAATCAGTTAGCTCTTTAAGTTACACCTTTCTCTCAACAACGCTAACGTCTCGTACGAACTATGAGAATATTCGCCAATTAAAGGGATCTCTACTGTGTTCGATATATTTATGAAGAGCCCTCACCTACCTCACCTTACCTGTGTTAGTTATAGCAGTTATCCCATACAGCATTCCTGCTTATGTTTAAATATACGTAAGTTTCTATACAGCGCGAAAGTCTACGAATGGGAGTGTTGATTTATATAAGAGGAAGGATTAATATATCGTTGTAACTCAAAAGCAAAAACTGAGATGGTCGCTTTATGACTCTACTATAGTTTATGGGAGGAAACAAGAAACATTTTCTTGACATTCTTATTGCACATAGCGCATGTATCGTAGAGTTGATGGGTCGACGTCGTACGCCGTGTACAGTATATGGCGGTGACGGTGATTACATTTACATTTGTTTTAGCTTCACGCTGTATCCCGCACAAAGCAGGGTTGGCAGAGAGAAATTTTAAACACTCCGTTCCCCATAAAGACAATTCTATTCCCCAATTTCTCCCAAATTTTTGAGGCATTGCGTGTTGAATGGTCACTCTACGCCTCACCTTACCTCGTTACCAGAGCGAGGAAATGAAAATATCAATTATTTCATCCTCAAGTGGGAATCGAACCCACAACGCATCGCATTTACATTTACACGTTTGTGTCCCTGTGCATGTCCCATATCGTCGTAAGCCTTTATGTACAGCCGAAAGAACTTTATTTAAAAAATAAAAACAGATATTTAGTAACGAATGTAAGAAAATAAAAGTAATATTATAATTTTTATCATTTATACTCTCTCTATACTTAATATTATAATTATAATAGCTGGAAAGGAACTTTTGGTTGGAATAAAAAAAACACATACACATAAGATATGTTAATCATTTCTATTTAACCAACTGTAAATACAGTGATAGGTTACTTCTATTTATACGAGCGGGCGAAGCCGCAAGTAAGGACTAGTCCATTATAAAATATTCTTCAACAAAGTACTAAAATGGGACACACATCCCGCAATAGAACTTTGTTTTTCTTACAAACCAAACAGCTATAAAGTGTAATATATGTTTGAGGAACTACGACGGCACGACGTACAAGTCTGTCCATACATAAACATCGAGTCATTAGTCCTCATAGATAAATGCATTACTTGGCAAAAACTAAGTTGATGACGATCAGGTCATCTTAAATCATGGGGACCACCGCGCAGCCTCCCGCAACCTCCCGCAGCCTCCCGCAGCCTCCCGCCGCCTCCCGCAGGTACCTGATGTGGAACAGGACGCCACGTCCGCGTCCATGGGAAATAAACATGTTAATTATTATCGTCTGACATGATGTACATACTCGTACTGTGTAATGGGGTTTTTTATGAAATACATTAGTTTCCTTTGCAAACTTTGATACAGCCTTTTTTACTCTTTTGATATAAATATTGTGTGGACATGTTTAGAAGACGCATTTGAAGCAAATTGTTTAAATAAAGTATACAATTAAATTCATGTGTATATTGTTTTCGGTAAGACTCTACTAACAGAGTAGGCAGGTCCCAGAGAGAACTTAGTGTTAAGAGAATCCAATCCGATTTTCAAAACATTGTATTATTATTAGAGTGAGATAATGAAAATACTTCATTCCCTCAAGTGGGAATCGAACCCACAATCGTTGGACTTACTGTAAGACGCTTTTAAGTTATAAAATTTGGAAGCCTATTTATATTTTAATATATGAGAAAACGAATTGTTTTATTAGGGTGAAGGCTTACAGGAACTTCATGTAAATAAATAAATTTAAATTCAAAATATTCTTTATTCAAGTAAACTCTTATAAGCACTTTTGAATCGTCAAATGAACATATAAATAAAAAAAAAACTACCACCGGTTCGGAAGGCAGTTCTGCTGAGAAGAGCCAGCAAGAAACTCAACAGTATTATATCTGACTTTGACACTGACAGAACTTATATCTGAGGCACTGCCCCATAGCAACATTCCATAAGATAAAATACTATGAAAATAACTATAGTAGACTAGTCGGGTAGTTTCACAAGTGCTTCCAGATGAGTGTTCCACTGGAGTTTGGAATCTATAGTTAAACCTAAGAAAATAGCTGATTCCGACACGTTGAGGGTTTCTGCTTTAATTTCTAGACTAAAATCATGTTTTTTAACGTTTGAAGAATAATCAACCGTCGTATTTATGTTGAATATGACACTAAAGTTGTCAAGTTTGACCACAAAACACTAGCGCCACAAGTCACTTGACTGCATAAATAAAATATTAAAACATCCGTTTGTGTTCGCGCCGATATATATTTATTTTGTTTTACTTATACTTTTCTTAATCTTTATTTTACATAATAAATAAAGCTGCAAATAAAGCTAAAATATGCCTATGCATAGTAGACTTACAATACAAGTAATTCAAGAAAAAATAAACATACATTAGACTCTATCAACGAAACAGTCGATCGTGTTAGAGTTAGCACCTCGCGTCGTGCGATAATGAGCGTGGTGTAGTGTTTACGACATATAATACAGACGGACATTTCATATATATTGTTAGACCACCATGCTCGCGCTGCCTGCTGTCTGACCGTCTAGCAAATATAGATAGTTATTTAAATTAAATATAAATTATTCTTTAGCACATGTTTTTCTCTTTACATCCATGTCTTTTATATTGTAGAGTACGTAATGGAAGATTATTTTATGTTTTAAATTCGTCTAAAAATTTTTTTTAACCACATCGAAATGGAAAATCTTTAAAATTAAACTTTGAGAAGAACAAAACAGATCAACTGCGTCACATGGATCATATATGTACATATGTATCATATTTTGCCTCTACTCTGTATCCCGCATGTGGCAGGGCAGGCAGAGGAAACGTAGTGTTAAGGTACTCTGTTTCCCACTTTTCACCCAGTTTTGAGACATTAAGTGTTGAGTTGCGGACGACGACCCCTCGTTTTTCATGTTACCAGAGTGGAGAAATGAAAATATTAAATATTTAATTCCAAATCGGAATCCAACCCACAACCATCGCGTTTACAACCCCACGCTGTGCCCCTATACCACGACGGCCTCAATTATATAATTATCACAAAAGAAAATAATTTAAAAAGAAATTCAATACAAAATCTAAGTTTACATGATCCTCTCAGCTCCTCTCCGACTGGAGGCGCGACAATGACGCGTGGCAAAAAGCGGGTCCTCGTGTAAGTCGCGAGCTAATTAAACATTAGTTCCGGCCCCGCCCGCCGCACGGCGCCACATTCTACAGCCTACAGCACGCCGACACCACACAAGCTTACATTACTGGGAGCTTTCATAGAAAACTATATATAAAAGCTCATGAAGCTATTTTTTTTTTATATATTTGAGTATATTACGTGAAATTTTATACATTAATGTAGAAATATATAGTTCTTTTAAAATTGTGGATATATTTTCTGACATATTTTTTTTATATTAGGAATGGTCTTCACTATTCTCGTTACGATGAGGAAACGCACAAAGGCATATTTTTACGTCATAACATTACAAATTTATTTTAAACTCTACTATTTACTCTCACGCTTAAAACGACAATAAAATCAATGAAGACTCAAGCGTAATTCGTGAAGAACGGAGTGTCTCAACACTAACTAATAAGCGGGATACAGTGTGAAGCTACAACTAAAGATCTAAGCCTACATTTTACTACTATTACTATAGTAGTAAAGTATGTACGAGCTATGTAAAGAAAATAATAAATATTTAGCACGTTACAATATATTGTGAAGTATTTGCGTGATAATTGGCGTGACTTGTATGAGGTATCACGTGTCACGTACGACGACACGCAAGTACCTATTTTAAAAGCTGTATAAGAACTATGTAAAAAATTATGTTCGAAAATTATAAAATTTTCAATTTATTATTTCAATATTTAACAAAATACATTCTGTTTAATGCGTTTGTACTTTTGAGTATTTTCTAATCTTTTTTTATAAAAATTAAGCGTTTTTACATATATTTTTCCACAATACAATGCTATGTCATAGATAAAAGTATCCAATCGACTATTTTATTACGGCGGCCATGTTAATATACAAAAATATTTAATAATATATGTATCTACATAGCCACAGTCAAATTTACCTAAAATCTTTATCCCGCACTAACAAACAGGCCGAGTTAAATAAGAGTTTGTAACAATAATCGTACGCAATATTAATAAGTTCACGATTTCCACAATGTAGTGGAAAGTGCAGGCACAGGCGGTCTCGCAGGTCGTGGACCGGAACTGGAGCTGGAGCGGAGAGCTCTCCGTCGGCGGCCAGCACTGTAAGGCACTCATTAGCCCGTCCCTAACTAATTATTATCTGCAAACTCGTTTGAGCCAATTTGCTGCACGAGGCGCGAGTGGACGTGCCGTATAGACTGGAGTAAGTAGAGGTACACAGTAACAACAATTTGAAACACGTTTTAACAATAAGGGAAGAATGAAACCGGAAAACAGTCAGTTACATAATATTTTTAGCTTTCTGATAAAATAAACTGAAATAAATGATTTTTATTTTTTATTTATTACTTAAATGATATAAGTATATAATTTAAATATTTCATCTGTTATACTCCTACATTATTACCGGTGACTATTGCAGACAAAACAGATGTTTGTGTTTTACAAACAATACTACGTACATGTGTGTTCTTGTAGGTCTTAAACCTTTATAGAAAATCTTCATAGTATTTAGATCAACTGTTATAATCGAAATTTTAAATAAAATTATAAGTTTGATAACCACGTGTTGGTCTAGCAAAACTATTATGTAATTAAACCTATATTTTTTAAATTCTATAGTCCATGCGGATGCAATCATAAATATCATATATAGAATTCTTTCTTTCTACCTGCAGCAGCCACCGCAGCCCAATGGCATACGACACATATAGACAATGATGAACTTCCTCCATAAACAAAAGAACTATCCAACATTAAAATAGTTTTCCATTCCTAACCAGTAATTTCCGAGAAACCAGTCGATGTGTTAAAACCAAAATTATATCAGTTAAATAACCGACTACATACAATATATGGAATTTAAAGGCAACACGTACGTGAGACGCTGCAGTTTAATTTGATCAGGTTATAGCCGAGTCAAGGGCACGGTAATATTGCACATGCACCGACTTGGCGCGGCAGGTCGCCACTTACCGCCGGTTACAGAGAGCAGCCGGACGCCGCGCGGAGCCTCCCCGCAATTTATGAATATCTGTATTATATATCAAATTAAAACATATTTTTTCGACGAAAAACCGCAACACTATAATGATGGTATAATCAAACTCAAAGCTTTTGCCGTACAGCAGAGACGGTAGAAAGAAGGAATGTACACGTGTAGGACGTATAACTAAAAATAATTGAAATATAATGGAAATCGATTCAAACCAAAACTAACAATTTAATTACTTGCTTACTGCAAATACTTGCTTATTGCTGCAATTTGATACATTCTATTTATTTCTGGTTTTTGATCCTAGAATAAATTGTAATAACAATACGAGTATGTCACACAGATCGGGGTTCAAATTTTTTTTAAATATTGACCAAAATCAAGATTCGGTCGGAATCATTGAAGCAGTGGCATAAGCTTGTGATTTGATTCCCACTTGAAGAAAATGAATTATTATTTATAAAAGTTTCCATCTTTTCGCTCTGGTACCAGTATAAACCGCGGCGTTGAGTTCTGCCACTCAACACGCAATACTTAAAAAAACAGTGGAAAATGGGAACAGATTGTCTTAAGACTAGAGCAGATTCCCTGTATGCCTACCTTACATCTTACATAGCATTCCATAAATCTATGGAATGTTATAAAAATTAAGTTTATATATATAGGATGCACCTATACGTAGTAAGTGGCGTGGAGTGAGGTTGTATCGCACGGATACATACCAGTAATTGTCAGAGTCGCTGCGCAGTGCGCGCACGCAGCCCGCACTGCGCGCCGCACTCGCGGTCACGCGATACTCTACAAATATTAATTAAATGAATTCTATTTCGATTTCACTGCAGTGTTGTTAAGACATGTTTGCAGGTTCTAACACTGCTTGAAGGTATTCGTAGTACTAGCGACGTCTGCAGAGGATGGAAACAAGATGGACATTAGTATATTCTCCCCTCTTTCCAGTTAATTCCAGTTAATTTATCTCCATCATAAAGAAATGCAGACAAATTTCGTCATAAATATGTGAAGCTTTAAAATATATTTTCATTTCTTAGCCACTTTCCTTACATTATATTTTTACCTATCTTAAACCAATTAAGATTTTTAAACATATAAGTTCAAACCTTGAATTTGATCATCTCACGTATTTGTAACATTATAGCTATTTCATACCTCTTTAACAAGAAACTTTTAATTTTTCTACTGAAACTATTATTAAATATTTGAACATCTAGAACTTTCTGCAAAAGTTTGAAGAACTAGAACTTTCAAAGGTAGCTGTCGCACGTCACTTTAGTAATTGGTCATACTTTACTACTAAAAGCTAGCACAACCAAATGTTACTTACAAATCCACTAATATGTGTAAGTATAAGAGATTATATTCCTTACACTTGTATGTAGTTTTAAAAATTGTTCATGAGGACTCTCTTTTACTCACTATAATTTGCGCACATACTCGAATTCAAAAAAAAGAATGTTACCAGTTTAACATATTCGTTTGTGACATTGTTGGAATTGGATATTTCGTTCATCAATAAATTCCTAATGGGAGTAGTCGTAGCGCAGTGGCACAAGCGTGTGACTATAAGTGCGACAGGTTGTGGGTTACATATTTCATGTGCTCCAGTGGGAATCGAACCCTGAACTCATCGGACCTGCCGCGTTTACAGTCGCACGAGGCCAGTCGTGGCGATAATGTACTTTGATAAATTTTCCTTTTCAGGAGACAGATATTTGGAATAAGTTTATTTTTTTTTAATTACTTTTACGTAAATATATTTTATATACGCAAACTTAAGTTTATCAATTTTATACTACACGTTACTACAATTATAAAATTGGTACGGAAGAGGAATCCTTAATGACGAGACCGACCCGCACCTAACTGTTTTTTTTAATATAATACAAAATATATGTCAATTTAGATTACTGAAAGTTAAAATTAAAATTAAACTAACTCAGCTTCACGCTGTATCCCGCACATAGCGGGGTAGGCAGAGGGAACCTAGTATTAAGACACTCCGTCCCCCACTTTCTGCCGAATTCTGGAGGCATTGCTTGTTGAGTGGTAGAATTGAGTTCTACCACTCAACAAGCAATGCCGACGCCGCGCTTAACCTCGACATCAGATCGAAGAAATGGAAATACAAATTTAAGTAAATATTTCATCTCCTCGAGTGAGGATCGAACCCACAACCAATCGGTTTTACAGTCACACCTCGTGCCGCTGCGCCACAACTGACCCCAAAGTATACTAAAAGTTATTTCGAAAAAATATGCAAACATAATACCTACCATCTTATACAAAAAAGTTTAATAACAAATAAACAAAACAACCGCACGAGCTTCATTGCTTGTTCTAAGTATGATGACGATGCACTCAGTGGTCAGTGTCGACTGTCCTGTTATTACCTACTTAATAGTTTACCTAATAAGCAGTTTTTTACAATAATTCCGAAACATAATGAAGACATCGTCGTGTAGTGACGCCCACTGTGTGCTCTGGCAATGGCATGTCATTGAGGGTTGCTTCAAAGTAAACTGCCCATTAAACACTCTATATAACATTTACATATCATCGCTAAGTCATTTTATACAGAAACCGACTTCGTGTCGGTTGGTAGGATAGACTGGGACAGTAGAATATTTTTAAAAAGATTATGATTTCGTTTTCGTTGTCGTTGTTGGTGGCGTGCAGCGTCCTGACGGGCCTCGACGCGACTATGGAAGTGATGAAAGATGTCACGCTGGGGTTCGGTGAAGCTCTAGAGAGCTGTAGAGAGGAAGTAAGTTAATAAATTTAACTCCTTCAACTTGTCAATAAAATCACAAAATACAAGTTCATCAGGATTAACAGTCGAGACCTATAATTGTTCGAGCCCCGAACTGGTCTGGGTCCCGTCTGTTGGATCCTATTGAACTATTGGGCTTGTCACTTTAGGTGTAAGTAAATTCAAGAATGGTTATTAAAACAACTTCAAATCGCTATAGGTACAATCGCTACTTAAAATGAAAAATCATGAATGGATCCTAACAACCATTTCAATATCTATTTAACGATACACACATACACGATCATCGATATATATCGATTCTAGTTATTGTCATGTCTTTAGTGACACTCGCAAGGCTAAGCCGAATCGATTGACGTAAGAATCATCTAAATGGGCCGAGACGTTTGGTCTCCACAAAGGTTAACGGCTAGATTTGTAATCGATTAATGACAAGTGGAACTACATTTTATTTGATAAAAGCCTCAGAGTATTCACTCAGTCACTCCCTGTCGGCATAGAGCCAGCTAACAGAGGACAAGATGGAGGAGTTCTTCCACTTCTGGCGCGACGACTTCAAGTTCGAGGACCGCGAGGTCGGCTGCGCCATCAAGTGCATGAGCGCTCACTTCAACCTGCTGACGGACTCGCACCGCATGCACCACGAGAACACCGACAAGTTTATCAAGTCTTTTCCGAAGGGTAACTAAACAAATAATTTACTTAATCTACTCCTGCAGGAGGCTACTCTTATTCAATATTTGTCAATATTTTTAACTTTTAGAAAAAGTTATTTCTCAATAACATAAAGACAATACTTATTTAGAAAACGTATAAAAATTTAAACGTAGCGGGACTCGAACCGCGCCTCCGGGAAACCGACCAGGCGCTCCGACCATACGTTCTCATCAAACTACGTCGAAATTTTTTTACGCTTGTTACAACTTATTATGTTGTTAGCATCTCTGTAGGGAGATTTTTACAAATTTCCGCTACCCAAAGATAATTACTAAGAATTGTCGTTTGGCAAGAGAGAATACTATTTTTTAAATATTTTTAAACATTTTTTAAAGTGTTATTCCACACTTAGGAAAGGAAAATACTTATTTAGAAAACGTATAAAAATTTGAACCTAGCGGGACTCGAACCCGCGCCTCCTGGAAACTAACAACATAAATAAGTTGTAACAAGCGTATAAAAATTTCGACGTTTTTTTTATATTTAGAACAGTTTTAAATAGAACTACAATATTTATCTCTTATTTAAATCATTTATGGAGAACTGCTTATGGGACAACAATGTTGTAGGTGCTTGTTTTTTTTTATTAGGCTATAAACTTGATAACTTCTTAACATTTCTAACTGATTGTCAATTTATATAATTGTCGATTTAAACAGGAATGTCTACGTGATACATATAAAACAAATATACATTTTTAATAGTTTTAACGTACACATATTATTTTAACACTAAATTTCATACTCTTAAAAAAATAATAGGTGAGGTCCTCTCAAAACGTATGGTAAACATCATCCACACCTGTGAACAGCAGTTTGACGCGCTAGAGGACCACTGCTGGCGGATCCTGCGTATTGCGGAGTGTTTTAAGGTGACCTGCAAGAAGGAGGGCATCGCGCCCACCATGGAACTCCTCATGGCCGAGTTCATCATGGAGGCTGATCCTAGTTGATAACAGGTCCCACCACGCCGAACACGTTACTGCTGTATAACCTTCATTAACTACAATATATTTCTTCCTTCTAAGTACTTAAATGATGAAACTAATAAAAGTGAAGTAATGTAACTATTAACTCTATCGGTTAACCTCAAGTACTATTAAACTCACATATATCACTATATTTTCCTCCTGGCAATCCCATTATTATTTCTTAGAATTATTTTCTAAGAAATAATAATATTTATTATATTTCTTTATTAATAATAAACTGCCCTTGGCTTTAAAAAAAACACAAAATAAATACATCTTGGTTTTCCCATTTATGGTAGAGTCGCAAATAATAAATGTTTATAATAATATATACCTATATATATGTCTATATAGTTGAATATATATTTTTTTAATATTATATATAAAAGTGTATAATTTTAAAGTAGCTTATTAAATATAACAGACACTATCTATTAAGTACTAACAGTGCCTTTACTAACCACAAACAAGTGACGCTCTCGACAACCTTTGCTAGTATTGTGATAACGATTATCTCTAACAATAATAAATTGTTCAGAAAATGTGTTGTTGTGCTTACTTTATAAAAATACATATTATCCCCGTGTCATATTGTCAGCTTAGATATTTACTCATTCAGAGAATTATCTATATCTGAACTAATAATATAGAGATATAAGAAGCTTGATTGCTTGGACACGCTAATCTCAGAAACTACGAGTTCCTGAGATTAGCGTCCAAGTTTCGAGTTGTTTTTTTTTTTTATTTTGGATCGTCCATTTATCGAAGAAATCATATATTCCATTCATCATTTCGATGAAACCTCAAGCACCACACGGGCAAGCAGAGCCGAAGGTAAAACCTAGTTTTGCATAAATTAACGTAAACAGAAAATAAAATAAAAAAAGCTAATTTTGATATATTACTTTAAAATCTTACTGTAGGCTTGTTAATAACAGTTTCAAGATCTTATCATATCGTCATAAGTTTTATTAGGTCGAGCTGTAGCTGCTACTTACATACATACGTTATAAAATATTCGTAGAAGAATCTCAATTTGAACCATTTGAACCATTGCAATAATTGTATCCTCATGAAACTTGGCACACGTAGCTTAGGTGATAATACAACACCATAATATCAACGAGCTGATGTGATGATGGAGCCAGGACCTGAATATTGGAACTCTTCAGACGTTGCTTGTAAACCATGTGAGTTTAGGCTCATACAATTTATAGCTCCGAGTACATTCTATAGCATTTGTATATCTTGGTGTAGAAACTACGTACTATAAATATTTTATTTTGTAATAGCCATATTATTTACCATACATAGAAATATGAGGCTTTAGCGAAGTATTCAACATACAATTTGAGATATAATATTGTCAGGGGATGTAGCTCAGTGGTAGAGCGTTCGCTTTGCATGTGAAAGGCCCCGGGTTCGATCCCCGGCATCTCCAACTTTTTGCGTTTTTTATATATAATATTAGTTAGTATTTTAAAAATAAATACTTATTTATTTGTGTTGGTGCCAATAACTATATAAATTTAATGGATTATTGGATGAATTTTTAATAGTTACAAGTCAAATATAATTTCATTATCAAATAGCAAACACACAGCAAAATGATAATACGTATTAATTCACTATAAATATTAATAACCTCGATAGTGAAATATCTAATTACTGTCAATTAATATGTTATAATTATATTAATTTTAAAAATAATAACAAAAAGAAAAAAAATAAGCGATGACCCCGACGTGATTTGAACACGCAACCTTCTGATCTGGAGTCAGACGCGCTACCGTTGCGCCACGGAGTCCTTATAACATTAGCTGAATATTATACATCGCTTACTACAAATATTTTTTATAATTATTTTGCTTATTAAATATTAATTTAGTTCCGCCACTCCACACGCAATGTTTTGAAAATTAAACAGAAGGAAAATTGTGTTTCATATCAATTATATGCCCCCTGACCACCCTGCTATGGTGAAAATAAAGCGGGAAGCTAAAAAAGTATGTTAAAATTAACTAAAATAATTGAACGTTTTATTTATTTAAAGATCTTATTATATTTTAGTATATTTGTTTGCTCTACCTAATATACTCCGTCAGCCTCTACCGGAAGTGTGGGGAACTATGAGAGGTAACGTGAATGTAGAGACTGGCTAAGACACTTTCTCCCAACAGATGTCACCACCTATTTACGTACACAGCCACATGTAGAGACTAGAGACACCATATTATATTATTGATTATTGTTATTCCTTCCTCGTAGGTGTCACTTGTTTTCTTTTTGTTTCTTCAATTATAGTACAAATTATCTTATTTGTATTTCATCTTGTTTTTGTACATTAATGTATTTTATCTTAAAAGTGTAAAATGAGTTGATCTTTTTTTGGTCTAAATAAGGATAATATTACAAAGAAAAGTATATGTAATATGTACACGTGGTACAGACTTCCACGTTATCCACTGAAAGTTGTAAGCACTCTTTGGGATGGACAAATCCTGTAAGAAGTGGGAATATTTCGACTATAGCCGTTCTGGAGCACTACTCGGATCAGTGTTTAAGACTGTGGATGGTTTCATGACAATGTGGCGACATTTTAGGCACCCGCTCCACAGTGGGTGTTGAGAATTTTCTTTCCTTGGTGCGATTTCTCGACAGAACTCGCCACCTCACGTCGAATTTTTGAAGGCGTTATGCCAGCTAAGGGAAAGACCTTGTCTTCTGAAGAATATTGATTGAAAAATATCATTCCCTCGAGTGGTGATCGTACCCTCAAGTCTCAACCTTCGCTTTTACAGCCTCTGTCTTTTTTATTTACAAATATTCATTTCTTAGAGAAATATAGCAAGTGAAATGGCTACTTACTTAAACAAACTACTTAGATAAAGCAAAGTTAAAATAATGCAGAAATTTGGTTTACACCCGCATATATGCAAATAAATAAAAATTCGAACACCGTAGAGCTCAGACGTCACTTATGTAATATTTTCATATTTTATATAATTGTTATATTGTGTTTGTTACATAGAGATAGATATATTTGTATTCAAGATAAATTACAATTCATTAGAAATGATTATTTGCCAGGATAGAGTCCAATGGATTGTTTATATTGAGAGGGCTTATTGGTAATAAGCTAATGACGTTGTTTTGACCATTTGTTTACTTTTCCCAAACTGTACCATTCTAACTACTAATGTATTAATTATGTTTGT
>JAATLQ010035844.1:59368-70814 GCA_013421005.1 Heliconius erato x Heliconius himera | reverse complement strand
GTAACAAATTTTGTAGGTTTTTTTTTATATTTTCTTTTTCTTCATATGGAATAATATACAAATAAAAAAGTTGGTTTGCCAATACTTTACTATTAACATAATTGTATTTTGCCACCCAAGATGCAACATACCTCAGCATACATAGCGCACCACACATAACAAGGGTGGGCAGATGGCACCTGGGAATCTAATGTCAAGACACTTCGTTCCTCTTAAGGCACTTCTGCTGAATTCTGGAGGAACTGATTGTTTTAAATGTAGTTCACCATGTATTTTATCACATTATGCATAATGCTTAGTACAAGATGCATTCATAGGAAGATAAGGAAGCGGATTAGAGGTGTTTATTAGTCGTAAAGTTAACTTAACTCTAGAAACTAGTACGTGAAGCACCATATACGTTACTTAGAAAGCTTGTCTAAAACAAACAATAATACAGGAGCTATTCTAGCTAAGAGCTAAGAGCTGCTTTAAAAAACACAGAGCGTCTTAACACCCTTGTTTATTCAGTAAAAGCAAGGCAGAGGCGAATAAACATAAGAAAAAAATAAAAGTGATTATAAACTGAAAAATTGAACGCTTGAACAGTCTTATATTGGCAGTAACCGCAGCAGACCTCCTCATTGATTAGGCGGATTAATAAGCGGAACGCCTTTATTTTACGATCACCAAATTAATAAGGCGCGAGTTTACGGCGCGTCGGTGGAATTCTTTCATTCCCCTCGCGCTTGGAGGGCTCATAGCTTTTATTACTGTTTGGACATCGCTCTCCCGAGACCGAGCAGATCTGCAACACTATACAGACACAAATTATGAACGAAATATTAGTTTGAAAGTGAGATTCTTTATTTGCAGCTTACATATTTTGGATATTGCACGTAAATAAATACCCTTTTTCTCATTATTGTTGCGTTTCACAAGTATGCCTTTATATGAACGAATATGAAGAACGAAATAACTTCTTCCTGCAACTAAGAAACATAGATATGAGTAACAAAAAAGAAAAAGGAACATAACGCCGACCACTAAAAGTGTAGATTACATGCATATTTCATAGTAAAACGACGCACCGGAAGCACGCAAGCAAAGCGGGCGACGTCGAATTTCCAATTATACCCAGTCGACGCGCGACGAAAAACTCATCTAACTTGGTCCCCGCGCGGGCAACCGGAAAATTCGACAATTCAATGTCGTGATTCTCCTACGTACATACATACATACATACATACATACATACATACATACATACGTACATACATACATACATACATCCATCTAGAGAGCGAACAACGCCGCACGTGACTACAATTTACATACGGTGGGAAATTCAAATAATATAGAGTTATACGAGGCTAATCTATTTAACTGGAGAAAATAATAATGCCATTTCATATTTCAAATATTTTCCTTTAGGGTAAACGCAGTAGGTACGCCATGTACAGGTGATTTTCCTTTTGCCTCGGGGTAAATACATATCACGTTATTTGTATGTCAATTTCTTTGTAACTATTTAGACAACTGCTCTAATTTCTAAGCGAATAGGTACTTTTTACAGGCGGAGAAAATCTTATAAAAAAAACTTGGCTTTTTTAAACATTTTTTAAAGTGTTATTCCACACTTAGGAAAGAAAAATACTTATTTAGAAAACCCGCTGCGTTCAAATTTTTATACGTTTTCTAAATAAGTAACTTGGCTTTTTTCCATACAAGTTTCTAAAAAACTGTATATTATGGTTAAATAACTATCATACTGAAATAATAAGTACAATACAGGAGCTATGCTATCTCAGCCCGCCCGCCAGACACCGCATTGCAGCTGACAGTATCCATCAGTTTCGATATCGTTATGCAAACTTTTTATTTGTAGATGCATTTTAAATATTCACCCGCAAGTATCGACGATAAAAAACCTTGAAAATAATTTCATGTATTTCTAATAAAAGGTTTGTTCACAGATTATAGGACGTATAACTTTTATATGTTCACGTAAATCGTAAATATTACAAAATAAATTCAGACAAAAATAATGTAACAATGAATATGAAACTAGGTCGAAACAAATGAAAGTTAGGATAATATGCACTTGCACAAACAAGTAGTTTGGAATAGTTATTTAACTTTACGATTGCACCGACCGTGGCCGAGTGGCAGCAAAAGTTAAAATAATGTCAATAGAAGAAGCCCCAAATGAATTGTATTTTGTTTCATATAGAGCAAATTCATTTATTGGATTATGATATATCTTTTTATTATTATTATTTTTCCTTTTACTATTTTACATTTTTATGGTACGCAGAAAGCAGTTACATCCGGTTTTCAGCCAATGAAACAAGTATTTAAAATATGAAATTCTCGCAATAAAAAACATATGTATACATATGAATACTACCAAACCACAACTTATAAAATTTAAAAATGGACGTGAAATTTTATTTCTTTTACTAACAAAACCATGTTGCAGCAATCGAAACATCAATGGCCGTTAGACGGTTATCAGGCGACGGCAGATCGCGATAAGCGCCGCCTCGGTTCCCGCTCGATGATAAAACTTTTCCAATTTCCACGAAAAAACTTGATACTGTGAGAAAAAAATCCTAAAGACATTGAACTAGAAAAACTGAATGAAAGCTGATAACATTAAATTTGTTTCTTGTATTCAAGTTAAATTAAATTGAATTGAAGAAATGACTGAATCTTTTTTGTTTTGACGAATCTCATACAGAATTAATCTAATAGAAGATACTACGTACATTACTATTTTGAACACGCCAGGTTGAACTGACAAGTGAGAAAATAAAACTATAAGCATTAAATTAAGCATCACAAGCAACAACTACATACTGATACATTTTCATATCACAATTTCATGTCTTTTTTTTGCTTCACACTGTATTCCGCATGTAGCCCACCCTAGGCAGATGAAACCCAGCGTCAAGACACTCCGTTCTCCACAAGCCGCCCAATTATCAAAACATTGCATGTTGAGTGCCGAATCTCAATGTCGCGCTTTGTCTTGTTAACAGAGCGAGGAAATGAAAATAATACCCATTTTCTGGAGTAAGTATCGAATTCACAACCATCACGTATAATCGGAAGCTAAGCGATGCAAAGCCACGACGACCACAATGCCATTATATTTTGACGTGATAACGTCTTGTAAATCGATGAACGCTGGCTGCGCCGCACGTAAAAAATATAACTAATTTTCACATTCCGCCTGAGCCGACCGTGGACGTGGAAGTGGAACAAACGATAGAGGTCGTGCCTAAGCGGCCTAAGCGTTCGACTAGTGACGTATCTATTCATTAATTGTTGCTTGTATTTAATCTGTAGAATTGAAGTAAAAACATATTTCAATTAACATGTAGAAATAAATGTTAGTTTATCGATTTTTTTTTTCAAAATGCGCAATTAATTTTGTATTACTAAAAATCGAACGATAATTATGTTGACTGCTTAATTTGATGCGAATAATGATAATTCAGTGACAACAATTCAAGTCAATTGTGCGGTTATCACGTAAAATTATAATGCCTAAACCGACTTTACAGACAACCACTATTTATTTTTTAAATAAAATAATATTGGTTCATTACCTACAAGCTCTCTAGTAGTCTTACTGCAATAGAAACCATATTGTTAAAAATCCAAACGCCACAATAACCGATCGCTTGATATATAAAATAAGAATATAATAAAACGAAGAAATCTATTTATATGACGGTAGAAAAGCCGATATCCTATTATATAGTACGTTACAAAGGCAAAGGGGACGTAAAGAGAAAATTCCATCACAATAATGGAGCACATGTTCGATGACTACTACATTTGCATAGCATCGATACGAGGCCTAGTCGCTTCAATAAAGCCGGCACACACGAGGACTTAGTCAAATAGAACAAGTTTTTTTCTACTTTAGTGCCGACATGGCGCAATGCGACAGTGTCTGCTGACTGATAGTTGTGAGTTCGAAACCCACTTAGGGGATGATTGTATTAAAATTATTTATATCCGATTATGTTGAAAAAACACGACGTCGAGTTCCGCTTTTCAACATGCAATATCTTGAAAATAAGGCAGTAAGTGAATCATGGAAGTATCATAACATCCTTCTTTCTTTTAATATAGGTAATCAAAATGTATATATCAGATACGTTTGAGGCCGTCGTAGCGCAGAGTCACAAAGGCGTGACTGTAACACGAAAGTAGTGGATGCGATCCCCACTCGAAGGAATAAATAAAGATTTATTAATATTTTCATTTCTTCGCTCTGGTACCATGGCAAAAACTCGGCGTTGAATTCGGCGCCTCCCAACATGCAATTTTTAAATTAATTTTATTTAGCTATTGTTTTGAGTATTAAGAAGATTTCCATTAATGCTATTTATGGTTTGGCTGAAAATAAAAAGCAATAACACATTCAAATTGATAATCTCCTTCTTTTTGAAAACTGTTTAAAATAATCGCCTTATCACAAGTAGAGATTTCTTCGGTAAATCAGAAATTCTACCGACAATATAATAACATGACACTACTAATTTCAGGTTCAGTATAAAGAGAAATATCCTCAAGTAAAACAAGATTAATATAAAATGTATGTAAAATTCCCATTCGATATCAGCAACGAGTAACGTAAAACAAAAAGACAGTAGCGTGGTCTTATCGGAATTGGCCTCTCCGGGATATTCCCATTACAGGATTACAGCCGCCGCCGTAAAACGACTTGCAGTGTATCGAGTTCGTTCGACTTTAGAGTACATTATCGAAGGCCATTATTAGCTTTAAATCTACAATTTGCAATTACAGTACCTTGTTAATACTGAATATATTGTATAGCTTTGAGATAAGGCCAATTATTTCTGTAAATGAATAAGTATAAATACGTTTTTATGTACTGTAGTTAGCTAAACCACATAATTTATATTCTTACATTAAAAATTTCTTAAATTAAGAACTAAGAATTAAGATGAAGTAAGGTGATAACGGGCTTTCTTAACATTAGGTAGGCATGAAGCATACAATTTTTTAATACATTTAAAAAATAGCCACGATGTTATTTAAAGTACCTATACTAAAAGTCACAGAAAGCATATTATGAAAAGTTACATAACTAATGATTTGATTTATTATACTTCATCAAAATCTTTTTAATAACATAAATTTATTTTTATTGAGGCCAGTCACGGCGCAGAGGCACAAAGTGTGACTGTAAAATCTACTGGTTGTGGGTTCGATCCCCACTCGAGGAAGTGAAATATTTATATACATTTATATTTTCATTTCTTCGCTCTGGTGTCGAGACAAACCGCGGCGTTGAGTTCCGCCACTCAACACGCAATGCCTCCAGAACTTGGCAGAAAGTGGAGAACGGAGTGTCTTAACACTAGGTTCCTTCTGCCTACCCTACTGTGTATATGTATGTATATATACAGCATTAAGCTGAAATAATTAGATTTTTTTTTATTTTAACGTAAATATATATTTTTTACCATTTTTAAAGTGTTAATTCACACTTAGGAAAGATCTAATTCTAAATAAGTATAAATAAAATTTGTGAATAATCTAATTTTCATAGTCCAAACAAAAAAAAACATAAAACAAAAAAGAACTACACAAATAAATTTTTCAATTCGATATCATAAATAAAAGGCTTATTGAGTAGCGTTGAACCCGATACTAACGATATTAAGGTTTCAACTGTCGCTGGTCTCCACGGGCGCTATAATTTGAAGAAAATTGGAAAAACCCGAATACTTGTAGCAATTTTCCGATGCTGACGACGGAACTTTAATAAGAACAGCGCGCTCGGTTCACTCGAGGTAATCGTGTTGTAAAGGAGCTAGCGTTACACGCGGTACCTAAATGTATTATATAGGTTACGTGTACGGTATGCTGTTATTATTTATTTGTTCCAAATTATTTATATATGTATAAATGTATAAATTTTATAATACGAAAACACCACTCAAAGACCTGAGTTGTGCGCAACATCCATTGAAATTATTTTGAACTCTTCTTACCCTTGAAAATATAAAAATTCTGCAATAATATTGTTGACGTTCCTTTCTATCTATTTATCCACCTATTTAACATAGAATATCTAAAAACCTTATCAACTCTTCTGAAATACTTATAAAATACGTGTTTAATATCTGAAGTGACAATAGTCACCGCGATGTCTGGCGTAATAACCTATCGGGGAGGCGCTGAAGCGACATTTTGCGACGCTGGCCAGCGAAGCACGCGTAATGAGCATCGCGTTATGTCACTGTGAAAAGACGAATTGTGCTGATTTAAGAAATATTTTCTTGGAAATCTCGTCGAGCAAAATACCTTATTATGGCGTATTTGATATGTGAAAGGTATTAAATTGAAGAATATCACACACGTGGTTAAAAAAGGGTGTTAAATTAATGTGTATCTACTAATCGGTATATAAAAATATTTTTTTTACTGTATAATATATATATCTATTTTTATAAATATATTAAACAAATTTTACACAATTAATTTTCTAAATACTCTTTTCCTTATAACTAAATACTTTTCATTCTAAGGTGATTTACCGCATGCAACATTAGAGAATAACATAAACATATACGTACGTAACTTTTTACCCAAATAATAAGCAAATCAGAATACCAGATCAGGGAAAGGGTTGTTAAGGTTTAATCCTATCAGTTATAAAAATGTGGAGAAAGGGGCGAGACGAGGATTAAAATTAAAATTCTTTTTCAAATATAAACTTATTATGGACCTTAAAGCTCAAGCTCATCCTTCACAGAGGCTAATGTAAAGGCTATGTGGAAATAATCGAAAGCTTAACAAGCGATCAATAATGTACTTCCGGGGATTACAGACAGTACCTATGAAAATCTCTAAGCAACATTTTACAACTATTTATATAAAGCGAGGAAACATTGTGTTTTAAATTTTCATAAGCTTTTAAGCTTTATAAATATTGAACTAATACTTACTTAACGTAAATATGTCGGATATTTATTTTAAAATTTTACATACATTTTTAAGTGAAATTATAGTAATATTATTTGATCAAATGTGTACCGAAATATGTGACTCCTACAGCTCGAGAAAACAGAGAGAACATTTTCTATACATTTCAGCCAAGTAAATACAATGAATCTTTTTTATTGACACTTTCTATTTTTGTTATACGATATTCCAGTTTGTTTCCAGTCTTAGGACACGTATTTATAAATCGCTCTCAAGTCTGAGATTGATTTATAAATACGAACCTAAGAAAGAAACTTCCAACTAATTCAATTTTACATTTATCTACAACACGCACTAACCTACACTGCTGCACTATTTACATACAAACTAAATGAGGTATTCAATATTACTTTCTTACAACGTCAGTTGGAATACAATGATAATATTGTCTTTGAGTATAACATACAAAGTTTGAATGGACTAAGTTTGATTAAGACGAGCACCTGTCCGATGGGAGCAAGAGCATCTGCGCTCAAAATACATGCAAAAACATATGTAGCTCGAGTATTGAGATATAGTTGTCTCGCACTTTGAATAGAACTGAAACTTTGATGTTGATCTCCATATAAATTTTCTACTTCAAAAATATAAGAGATTTTAAATATAAATTGTAAATTATGTACTTGGCCGTGATTTATAAACTCTTTAGTAGGTATAGTAACTACAGTATACACTATAATACTTGATAGTTACAAGAATGAAACAAAAATATTTTTTTGGTATTTACAGTATCTTATAAATGGGCATCTATCTTCTCATTGGTACTTTTTACTTGATCGGGTAATTGAAACTGCGCGAAGTTAGTATTTTATCTATTTTAATATGGTATGGTAGAAGGGTATGTATATTATGATCTAAGCCTGCATGCAAATATGACAAAGGTTCTCATTCTTATTTCTAACATGTATTTATTTGAAAGAAATGAAGAAAAGACTGAATGCAAGATTGGAACAAGTAAATGAAGTGGTATTTTGGAAAGTATATTCAGTAGAGATGGATGTGGAAAGCAGTAATGCTGCCGATAACACGGTTAACAGAGCTTTAGCTACATTGATGAGAAGGTGAAACGTCAGCATAGCTGTACTATTGGCCGTACACAATGCAGTGTTGGAATCGACGCTCTTGTGCGGCAGCGAAACGGGAGTATTACAAAAGAAGAATGAAAGAAATATTAATGCTGTGGAGATGCTATCTCTTCGTTGGAAATGCGGAGTCATTTGGTCGCAATTAAATATGTATAGTAGATACAACTTAAAGTTATCGCTATAACTAGTCAGAATACGTAATCAAATGTTACTTTTGATATACAAGACACGAAAGTATTTATCCAAGTTTTAAAACTACTCTTGCATTAAAAAATTAAAAGTACGTGATCTAGAAATTTAAATGCAAACATTAAAGAAGACATTCAGTACAATGTACAAAGCTGTTTCCAACTAACAGTCCAACACATATTCTACGTATAATTAAATCGCTTTATCTTCTTTCGCCAATGAGAATGAAGCTGACGACGACTAGGGACTAGAGCGTTTCGAATGAAACCAGCTAGTTAGTATGTAATGTGAGGGAAATTACTTTTCAAAGAACAACAGATTTAGAATTAAAATAGTTTTCACTTATAATCCTTTTGTTATAAAATATTAAATTAAAATATATTATCACTATTATTTATTTTTTAAATAAATTATAATTAAATGTTATATTAGCAACTTATTATAACAAAAGTTAAAACGTGAGGTGTTATAATTCGCATGTCATATATTTATAACACTTAAGGTATTTAGAGTTGTATTAGATTTAGTTTTTGCAGGGTAATTATAAAAGTATTATTAAATTATGCAAGTTAAATTTGAAAATATTTTGAAATTATGTGAGTTGAATGATTGTAAAAAGTATAAGAAAATTTAAATATCAATTAGGCAAGAACGTCGTTACTGTAATGAAAAAAGCACCATCATATTTAATAAGACCTCCGAATAAAAACCAAAACTTAATGAAGCAATTACTGACAACAAATGATGTTCGGTAGAAAGCCTTAATTTTGGGGGCGAGAATTTTTTTCATTATAATAAAAGCACGAAACGAAAAAAAAGTGACAACCGCACACAAGACACAAGATGGTAGTCATTTTATTAAAACGGGAAATATTTCGTTTAATATAACAAAATTAATATATAAAATATTATATAAATTACAAAATGTAAATAGCAAGAGAAAATATATTTTCTCGTTCGCAAACAAACGAGAACATGTGATTGGAATTGGCAGGAAAACGGGTAACGGGGTAGATGTGCATCTGGGAGTCGTCAAACCTGTCGTACTCGTGTACTTAATCGAACATTTCAAATCGATATCTGCAATCCTATTTATAAAAAAGTTAGTTATTGGAATTAGCAGAACATCCTAATAAACTAACTATACGACCTTTTTCCTCTTTCTTATAGCAAACAAGTAATACACCTTTTTGTTAAGATCTTACTTATTTATTAACTTATATAATACTCAATTATTATAGAAAAGAACCACCAGTAGCACAAAAGTAATTATTAGTTATTTGTTATAATCTGTTAAAGTACAATACAAACAACTGGACATTTATTTCCATTGCGACCCTCCTAAATTGATTCTGGCTTTGGTCAAACAATGAGCAAATTATGTAAGCGAATTACAGCGCCACCAAATACAATAATATTCCAAGGGTTTGATTTACACGAGACGCCCGCTACGCTAATGAAGCACATTTATCTTGCGAGGGGAAATTATGCTTTGTTTTATATTTTTATACAAGGTAACATTCTGGCTCCTTTTTCTTTCCTCGTTGTTAATCGTGCTCTCATTATTTTTGTGATCATATTTCTGTCTATATATTTTCTTATTTCTAATATGTACTTAAGCCATAATAGAAACAGACAAGAATAAGTGGGTATTGGGCGAAATAAAATTATTAGTTACAAAATGTGTTGTTACACGAGTGGTTTTTTATTATTATGAGGTAAGAACAATAGGAATAGTAAATTTAGATGAACGCTATGTTTTAACAAATTGACTGACTATTTGTTTATTTTTTATATTCACCAAATAGCGATATTTGCAAGGACACTTTTAAAAATTAAATGTAGGTCACTTTTTCCGCCCATTTTAAACAATACATGTTTAATACACCTTTCCAAGGAGTAATAGTTCTTGTGCTATGTAACTCTATCAAACTGCATACCGACTCCAACTGTTCAATAAAAAAATAATCTACTATAATAAAGAAGATATGAAAGCAAATTTATTTTTATGATATTTAAAATAAAGAAAACAAAATAATTTGTAATTCCCTGCTAGAACCATCTCAAGTTACAGTGTAACTTAAGCAACGAATCCATAATACAACTTTTTAACTTATCAAAGAAAAACTTTATCACAACTTTATTACTTGTAAAGTGAGTAGAAAAACTCGTAAGTAATTCTGATGGGACCTTGTCATTCGTATCAATAAATATTATATGAATGAGACATGTACTTTTAAATTTTTCTATAAATAACGATATATAGACTAAATTATATATAGACCAAATTTTTCTATAAATAACGATATACTCAGAACTTACAACAATAACTCAACCCTAATAAAACACCAGTATAATTTATGTTTATAATGAAAACAATCTGCCCATTTTATTATTATCTTACATGTGAATTTCTGTGCAACAAAGTTTCGCGCATGAATTTGACACACAAAGCATCTTACGCGCGAGTACAGCTCTCGCTCACCTTCCACTACCGTACTTGCGCATAATTTAAGCAAAACAATATTAATTTCCACGGAAACACCAACCCGCAAGCAAAGTAAACTTGTGACGTGCTACTTTCTCTTGTTAACTTGCCTTGAGGTAACATAACTAGCTACTCAGGATACAAATCATAACATATTAAAATTTACATACATTAACTTAAGCATAGAATTAATTCAGAAAAATATATTTTATACTTAGCTAGATAAAAATAACAGAGTGACATGCGTTATGACAAGATAAGAGATAACGATGATGAATATAGTTTAAACTTTGAACTACATAATCTTTATTTTATTAATTCTTATTAGGTTATGTACTCAGCAAAGTGTAGGCATATATTTTTGTAAAAACAAACCAGTTTTTAAGCTCAAATGTGACGTACTCGTACAAGTCAAGTCCATACATAAAGCAGTCGATACAGCATGGTCCATTAATCCCAGTTAGAGTCAGAAAATGTAAGGCTATAGCGGAACAGAGTTAACCGTACGTAGTATGCACGCAACATTTCGCGCGTTATCGCCGAACCTGCAAACTACCCGTGTAATCTAAATAATGGTCCCTTGTTTCAGAATTGTAAGCGATAGAAAAAATAAAACACAGTGAAATAAATGATAATGATAGTTCTCAAAAGATGATAAAAATATGTAAGT
>JAATLQ010035844.1:38182-59268 GCA_013421005.1 Heliconius erato x Heliconius himera | reverse complement strand
GCCGGTCGTGGCGCAGCGGCACGAGGTGTGACTGCAAAACCGACTGGTTGTGGGTTCGATCCCCACTCGAGGAGATGAAATATTTACTTAAATTTATATTTCCATTTCTTCGCTCTGGTGTCGAGGTTAAGCGCGGCGTTGAGTTCTGCCACTCAACACGCAATGCCTCCAGAATTCGGCAGAAAGTGGGGAACGGAGTGTCTTAACACTAGGTTCCCTCTGCCTACCCTGCTGTGTGCATACAGCGTGAAGCTAATTTTTTTTAATTTTAAGTATAACTTACATATGTAAGCATAACTTACATATTTTTACTATAAAGTTACAGACTGTTACAGACGAAACTTGTTCAGCATTAGTCGCTAATGAATACAAATATTATTATATTATCCTAAAATAGGTCCATCCATTAAGACAACATTTTCTCTTTCATAATAATATTATAAAGCTTTGCTTCGTAATTTTTAAAATATTTATTGGCAAAACAAGTAATCAAAAAAATATAATAATTTCATATTTTCAGTCGAATAAAACATAAAACTAAAATAAAGCCAAAGACAGATCATTCAGTCAATATAAATAAATACTCATTACATTATAATAGTTAAAAATATTTAATTATAATTTTAATAGAATTTTGATTCGAGAAACAAATTATTTTAATATTATTTTGTTTTTAATTAGTCGAATAATAAGTAAAAGTCCCGTGGGACTTTGAAAGGCGAAAAGAGGGTCTTCATTTATCCGCTTATACCAGTCTCAAGAAAAGTCCTTTAAATTTATGTAATACCTTAGCGTTACAAGTTTACAAAACGTTTTAAGTTTGAATAAAGTCTGATGTGTCTATGCACAACTTTTGCTGAGGAAATCAGATTTATCAACAAATATTAAGAACTGTACATTTATCGTCTATTCAATTATTCAAAATGACGCTGGAATTTGTTTGTCTCACTGTAACGGGTCCGGGTGAAGAGTTCTCATCTAAAGCGCCTTTAAATGAACGTTTGGGTGATTTTGTCGCTATTGAACAAACAGACTTAAATATTAAACTTAGGTTTAGAAACATATGTTTCTAAAATTAATAATGTAAGATATAAGAAAACAATACGAACTTATTTAAGTAGATTCGTTAATATAATCTATTCTTCACTTTAGCCTATATAGAGTTATTGCTGTGTTAAGTAGTAAAACCAAAGGTGCACTTTAGAATTTTGTATTTTTTTAAATTTTTTAAAAAGTTTAATAAAGATAAGCACTTTTTCAAATGAAAATCCACCCACAACTCACTAAAACAACGCAAGTTTCTTATAAACAAATAACAAAAAAAACCGAAAATATAAACAGAGTTACAATAAAACAGACATACAATATCTATTGTAAGTAACGTCGCGAGATGAAGGGAAATAATCTTACGGCATCAGAGCAAAAAGCTTTCTTCTTTCTTTCATAAATAACGCAGGCCAACAAGCCGACATGTATATGGGCGATGTTACGAATATTTCAATGTTAAAAAAATCGGTTAAGTGCGAGTTGGTTTCGTCCACCGAGACTTCCATACCAATTTCAGGATTATAGGTCAACGGGAAGTTAAGTAAATAAAAAATGGCACACTTAAGTTAAGGGCATATGCACTCATTTTTCGGGAACTATAAATATAAGTTTGTTATTATTTTTTAATATGAAATACCTGTAACTTTTAACTTTCCGGATTTTTCCTGTCAAATACAGGATATTGTAAATTCTGACCTAGTGCCAAATTTCATAACTGTTGATTCATACAGTACAGCAAAATCGAAGCATTAGTGCTCGTAACTTCCGATTACGTTGACTTAGAAGTTTGTTTTTTTCTGTGCTTCATATTTAAGTCTATGGTACTTGAATATTTGATATTATTTTCAGTTTGATACCTTCACGTGAAAACGGTTTTGATAGACGGACAGGCAACAATATTATCCTATAAGGATTCTGTTTTACCTTTTGAGGTACGGAGCCCTAAAAATATCAATAATGTATGTATTCGGGTCGAATTATTGAAGAAAATCATTTTTCATGTTATACATCTATTTTAGTATATCAATTTGTTAAATGTACGTATATGTAATGAAATATTTCCGAATATAATATAAAAGGAGCAGAATATCGCTTTGAGTTATATTCAGTATATTAAGGCCGTCGTTGCGCACCGGCAAGTCGCCTTACTGTAAACGCGAAGTTTGTGGTTCCATTTACTCTCCTCTCAAGACAACAATAATGTTTAAATAATATTCTTACCATTGCCTTACTAAGCCGAAGTGTAGTCCTGAAAACGGAACAAAAAATAGAACGGAGTATTTTAACACTAGAATCTCTCTATCCTGTAGGTATGGAAAAGCTATGCCAAAAAAACTGAAATTAAATAACAATAAAGTAAAGCAATAAAAAGAAAATTATAACTAATTTAAAGAGAAGACAAAAATCTCTTAGATCCTAAATCTCGCTAATACAATTGGCCCTATCACTGTTACTATAATGAAAAGGACACTGGAGCTAATATCATTTGAATTATCTACGCCCAGCATAGTTAAGGTACATATAGTTGTAATGAGAGTAGATCGAGATGGATCACCAACTCGGTATATATTGACTAATTGAGCCTACAAGATTACGTCTGTGTGCGAGCGGGTTGCTGATTTAACGACCATATCTCTGTAACGAGCTTCTACTCGTTACACATGCTATACATATATATGTATTAGTAAAATAGTTAAGGAATTCTATTGTCACTCTTGCAATTTACAGAAATAAATAGAGAATATATAATGTATTATTTTCTTAGCTTCACTTTGTATCTTCGATCTATATGCTGGGTGGGCAAAGGGAATCTTGTCGAAAGACACTCCATTCGCTACTTTTGGACAAAATTTTACCAATTTTGGAAACATTGCATGTTGAGTGGCGGAATTCAACGCTACGCTTTGTCTTGTCACCAGAGTGAGGAAATGAAAATAATTTATTCCACTGAGCGTTTACAGACAAACATTGTGCTGCCGTTATTATCACTAAGTATACAATATTTATAAAAATATCATCATTGCAAGTTTCTATTAATAAAAAAAATAACCCTTTACAATATCAAGATGATTATATACCTTAATGCCTCTTACATCAAATTAGTGACTATAAAATTATAAGTTCCGATAACAAAACGTAAAACAATGTCCTAAATTTACTTTACTACAATAAAGAGTACTTACGCTTTGAATATAAAGTTTTCAATGAACTTAATAAAATCATATCCTACGTTGTTTGAAGTCAAAACGGGTGCCCTTCATTCTAATTTCAACATTTGAAAGTAAAACATTTAGAATATTTACTCAAAGGATTCTACGACAGGGGAGGTAATAAGATTGAAGGTGTCCAGCTAAAGCAAAACAGATTTTTTTATAATAGGTTTAATGATCTATGGAAGATCAATCTATATCTAATATTGACAGAAAACCATAAGAAATAAATGAAAGCTTCACATTTTCACATTTGCCGCAATACAAATCCGTTTAATGAGGCTTTACTGCTCGCGTGATCCAGCATCAGGTCAGCAGAAGCTTAAAGGATATTCGAGCGCATAATTTACTTAAAACATCGTCGGTCCTCATTTTAACCCTCGTCATGTGTCATAAAGGGATCTAAAGAGACATTTGCGTGCAAAAATATAACGGACACTACTTACTGTAGGTTCGCTCGGTGAGGGTGACCACACCTGACTCCGGACCAAAATGACACTGACTTTAGCAGGATCAAAGCAAAGCTATTTAAACAATAAGGCCTGCTTTGTTGAAATAATTCCCATTCTCGTCATGAGGTTGAACCTTTTGCACGTATTAAACATGTTTAAATATGTCGTTTGTGAATGGTCAAAGTGACTCTGTTTTTATTCAGTAAAGCTAAAGATTAATAATATAGCAATGTACTTGTCTTCGCATTTAAATATAATCAGACTAGGTAAAAGACGTCATCACGTCAAATTTGTCTATAAGGTACTTACCAAAAAAAAACTCTAAAATCGTCTATAATTATCCTATTTCAAAAGTAGGATAATTATAGACGATTTTCGGTGGAAATATATAATTAAAAAATATATATCTTTATGAATAGTGAAGTAACATATAATATTATTTTATCGTTTCTATTAAGTCGACATTTTTAATAGTTCAATTAATTATTAAGTGCAAGGCAATCAGGACAGTGGTGTCGTCACAAGTTGCTGCGTGATGGATGGACGGCTAATGCACGGAGCGGCTAAACATATGACATTTGAGCTCCTCTGCTATGTGCGCCTTCTATTTATTACGTTAGAGTTAAAGCAATAATAAATCAGTTTCATATATTTTTATAGTTACTTTCACAAATTTTGGTATTTTTGTACGTCTTTTAAAAATAACACTTTTTGTCAGAAATAAACATAAGAAAATAAAATTATATAACAAAATAATAAAAAAACGTTAAATTGATATTATTTTATACCATAATTTTTATCTTGCGTTGTAGTATTTGACGTTTCATTTATACTGCATACAAACATTACAAATACCACTACGGACGCCGTCAACTGATTTTTCTATTGAAATATGAAAACAAATAATTGGTTTGCTGCCAAAATTCCAAACAACGCCCTGCAGCAAAAAATAAATAGATATACATAAATTTATAACAATTATAGCAAATATAAATATAGTAACTATAACTAATATTAAGCTAAATGTGTAAAACACGAGTCGTCAATCACCCGTTGACGACGCACCCCGGGAGGATTCGCAACTTTCCCAATCCCATTCATTTCATCCGTCTTCACATATTTAAGAGACGCCCTGCCAATAACGAACGTAAAATAAACTTTGTGCATCTATCTATAACATAATAAGGTAGTTGATATTTTTTGCTACATTTTTAAAATTCATAGGTTCCATACAACTTCTCTACAAGCCATCTAAGTGGATCTACACAGCACTCGTACGAAGCCATTTAAATCACTGTTCCCTCGAGAGCCAATTATACTAGTTTAAACAAGGAAATTCTATGAAACTGGGAAAATACAGCAAATTGATTGCTGAGACAAAGCCGTACTGGCAAGAGCCTGAGGTAATTAAGACGTGATAACAAGACCCGAGAGTAACGTAAGCTGTTCATCAGCACTCGGCCGTGTAACCTGGATCTTTACTTTTGACTTACTCCAATAACACGACGACGTGAGCTGCCAACTTGCTTTAAACTGACTTTCGTGAAGTTGCTTAGGTAGACCTTGAGTGAAACTAACACGTGTACCTACGGAAGGTAACATTATGTGATTTTAGTCGTATAATTGTTACTATAATAATAGATATTTTGTGTTTAATTTACAAAACAATTTGCGCCTAATATAAGCATGTAATACATAATTCTATAAGGTAATTATAATGATAAATATGGTAAAATATCTTCAAACAAAATATATTTTCATGCAAAGATAAAAAAAATATATATGTATAATTCAAGTATTGAAAAATATTGATTGAATTTAAACTTTTTTAAAAACTTTAATACCAAAATATACAACCCAAAACAAAAATCTTGAGCATTTCAACGAATCCACAAATAAAAAAGTAAATATAAAGTAGGTCACACATAACTCTTTCAAAGTACGGGCGCTCATGTTAAATCGACGTTTTCGCTAATATATATATCCCATCGTAGCTACTAGCTGGAGACTGAAGCGATGGCTGCCATCCGTCTCGTGTACCGGTCGGTGGCCAATTACGCGGCGCGTGACGGATCGACCCCGGACCAGACCCAACGGTCAGATATTGATTGTGCCTGGAACTAATGTGCGGGATTCAATGTCACATATAATTCATTGTGTGGAGGGAAAGGCTTCAATTATGTGAATTGTTCGTGTCTTTTAAAAAGATACATGACAAAAGTTGACATGAAACCTATTTGAAAATGATATAGAAAGCATGTATTGTGGATATTAGACAACTTTCTAAGCTATCGTATATCTCTAAGGAGTATATAATTCTAATTGGACAGATGTGAGATGGCAAATGCCCGTCGCCAAAATTCAATTTGCACTGCATTCACAAATCTACTGCAACACTACGCAGAACGTACGACCACTGTGGACACTAAACTGGCGTTTCAGCTGCTATTTATGTGACAAGATTCCTGCTTGTTCTGTATGTAGCTTTTATTAAAGTGAATTAATAATAATAAAATTTCATAATAATAATTAAATTTTCATTTGTTCGCTCTGGTGTAGGCAAAGCGTGGCGTTGAGTTCCGCCACTCAACACGCAATGCCTCCAAAACTTGGCGGAAAGTGGGGAACGGAGTGTCTTAACATTAGGTTCCCTCTGCCTACCCTGCTGTGTGCGGGATACAGCGTGAAGTTGATTTTTAATAATAATAATTCTTAAAATATTTAATATTTTAATTTTTTCGCTCTGGTATACAGGCAAAGCGCAGTTCTCAACAGAGAGAAAATGGGGCACAAAGTGTCCTAACCGTAGGTTCACTCTGTCTACCCTGCTGTAAAAGAGTAGCCTAATATTATTGAATACGCTCGAAGGTAATGCCCATGTTATGTTAAAGCTATATATAAAACGATATTATTTTCCAAATATTTTTAGGAAGTACTTTAAAAATATACCTATGCATAAAACTGAAATTTGAATATTTATGCTTAAATTTGGTTTGCCGTAACGCCGTTATTATTATGCCCCCTGGCGACAAGGCACCGTTACGGTAATGATTATTCGTTGACCCAATTTTTGCGTTTGATGCATGAGCAACCCCTTAATATGCGTCCATTTTAGACGAAAATCAATTTGGTGTAGTATGAAAATATTGGTAGTACCAATATGACGCCAGAGTTGCCTCTCAAATTGACCTCTTTATTAGAGAACTTAGAGAGTTAACTCAAAGGCCTTCTATACAACCCTTTGTTTAACGAAGGATTATTTTTATTTGTTAAGTCCAGGTTTCTGTTTACGACAAATATTTCATTTCGTTTTGTAGCACACTGACTTTTAACTGGAACAATAAATGTAATATTTATATTTTTTATTCATAATTACATAAAAGTAAAGATTGTGGACTTAGAATGGCTTTTAGCTTGGAATATAATTATTCATTATATGCGAATTTATAATTATTCAAAGACTAGAACAAATTTACTTATTTTAAAAAAATTGTTTTTTTTTTTCAAAACTTTCGTAAATAGCCTTGCCCAAACTACGCCAGAAAAAAGATATGTTTAAAAAACCCTAAACCATAAATATATATTATATTTCCAATATATGTCAAATTCAACGTAATAATTTCATGGCAACGTAATAATTTCAATGAAGTTTAAAATATCATGGGTTTGCCAGTGGCGCGACAAAGGTCACGGAGCAATCAAATCACACCTACTATCTGAAATCCAACGTGTGTCACATACAATTACAGCAATAAAATTAATTGAAGTATGTAAGATAAAGTGCGTCGTTGTTTTTAGGTATTCAGCCCCAATGCCTCGAATTCGGATATAAAGCGGACATCGAAGTGTCTAGTCACTTCGTTCTCTTTACCTACCCTGCTATATGCAATATACAGCTTGAAGCTGAACCCAGGAATATTTGCACAGTATTTTGTTTTTATATATATATAAAACAAATGTAAATTTTGCAAGTTAAAAAGTCCTTATTATAATTTACAAAAAAAAACCATATAAACATCTGTTACATATATTTCTTTTGATTCCAGCTAATTCAAAAACACAAGAAGCAAGCACGAGTTGCAATCACGTACCAACTTTGTTCTTTTGAAATATAAATTATTCCATACTGAAAATCCATCTATTACCATGCAAATGCGCAAACAAGGTGTAAATTCATTGTGGCAAAGCAATCCTCGGTGTCTTCAATAACACGCATGATGTAGAGAGGGGAGAAAAGGGGGCCTCCCTCTTCTCCCTTCTTGAGGCAAGAAGCAAGAGTCGAATTAGGCATGGAGATTACGATACGTGTAATAACTTACAAATGCGTAACGACATTTCATTTTTACATTTCGAATGTTGTGTTATGCATAAAAGCTCTCATCACAGAATTTTATAACGAAATTATTATTATTTTCATATGACATGCTAAGCTAATATGAATATTAATATTTGCTAATATATGATGGAATTTTATAGACTTATTTTATATCTAAGGAGTTGTATTATTGTAACTCAAATTTTACCACGGATATTGTTTATATCAAGTTAAATATCTTCCCTTGAGCCTTTATAGAATCATGTGTTAAGTTTCGTCCCTCTATTATATGATGTTGCTATTTAAAAAGTTACAAAGTAACAAGTGTTTAAAAACTATATTACACCAATTAAATATGAAAATATATTTTCTCTGTTTAGATTATCAAAAATATTTAAATATTTTTTTTAATATTCAAACAAATTTAATATTATTTAAAAAATAATTAGAGGGACACTACAATGTTTACCACAGCAAGTTTAAGTTATTATGTGTTATTATTTTAAAACAAATTATTAGCCGTTCTGTATTTTAATGAGTTAGTTACTCCTACATACTTATAAATATTACAAAATTTAAAATTGAATACAGTCTTTCTTTCTCGTTTTTAATCTAAATTTATATTTCCATTTCTTCGCTCTGGTGTCGAAACGAAGCGCGGCGTTGAGTTCCGCCACTCAACATGCAATGCCTACAGAATTCGGCGGAAAGTCGGGAATGCGAAATGTCTTAATACTAGGTTCCCTCTGCCTACCCTGCTGCGGAATACAGCGTGAAGCATATTTAATGTTTGATTTAATTTTAACAATATTCAATGTACAAGCTAAGCGAAACAAACAATATCACATACATTAACCCTTGAAGTATCAGAGAGCTCTCGGCTCTTAATAAACACTCGCGAGCCGCGCGCGGACGCGGTGGAGCTTTTCAATTGTGTGACCACAAATAACACAGTAGGTACATTATGATCCCAGTGCACTAATTGCGAACAAAATACCAATTCTCATATAACGTATATACGTTTTTATATATTGCAAAAGCTATTGTTAAGAGTGTAACGCGATCGACGGATTAACGGTTGTATGTAGGTAGAGGACTTTAGTACCTATCCACTTCACCCCCATGTATGTAAGCCGATTTTCAATTGTTCGGTAGATATTTGTGATTTTTTGGTAAAATTCGGAGTATTCTGGTGATTTTAAATATTACTAGTATTAGTATAGACAAATCTCTGAGAGTTTCATAGGTGCAGCTCAATGACAAAATGTTAAAAAATGTACTCAAATCATGAAACAGTAAAAAATTGTTATTGATATGACGAAAATTGACTACATTTAAATCAACTTTTTACCATATTTGCATAGGTTCGCGCATTTTTTCAGTTCACTATAATCAAACAATATTTATTAAGTACAAATATTTTGATATTGTAAAGCTCAATCCTCGCACAGGCTGTTAATTGGCTAACGCACTTAGGTGGTGATTAATATTAACTTCCACACGCTGTGAAAAGAATATTTCTATTTGTTTTAAAACATAAACTTTATAAAAATATTTCTAAACAAACAAAAGGCTTCCAGGAGATATACACGCCCAATATAATATTAGACATGTTGATCCTTATACGTTACTGTCTAAGCACATGTGCATATAAAATGCGCAGTGAATTATTCAGTGAATATGCAAAGTGCTCCTAAAGTTAAGTATTTCATTCTGAGCTTTGGACGTTTAACTGCGGACCAACTGTGTGTGTCAGTCTGAATATTAATCCTTAAAGCGAAAGCTTAACTTTCAGTACATAACACATTTATTACTTAAACGCTGACCAATCCTATTCATATTTGTATATGTGACATTTAATTTAATTTTTTTCTTGCTCTTTTAAGTAATTTATGTAATTATTTGGACTAAAATAGGTAAAGATGCATTGGCCATGTTAAAATGATAAGACATGAACATTATATTTCCTCTAGTGGGGATCGAACCCACAACCAGTCGCGGCTACAGTCACACACACTTGTATCGCGGCGCGGCGCCACGACTAACCTCAAATATTAAAATAATTACGATAATTAATTGTTTATTAGGCAGACACTCCAGCAAGTAGACACGATCTGCAATAGAGCCGTCACCCCCAGCCGCGGCGGTAGCTGCACACATTTATTTCACCCTACTTCGCGGCGTAATTTGGTTTGGAGATGCCTAAATTATTTTGCAATCACAAAATTTGACAAGCTCACAACGGATCGCGGCCGCTAGCCGCAAATGGAGGAATTAAAATCGAGCACCAAGTCCTCGTTTTAGTAAATTAACTTTCATCGCTCGCGATCTGGAAATTGTTCAAAACTTACGATTCGGATTGAAAGCATTATAATTGAAACCATTAACATCGTGTTTAATTGGGGATGGGATTGCTTCCAGTTTACCCAATTTATTCGTAATTGTTTTATGTTGTGCAAATTTAAATACTAATTTTCCATTAAATAATATAACAAGCCTAAATATATATTACAAAAGTACTAGCAAATACTATAGCAAGCATGAATTCATCATAAGAATTGCTTAGTTATTATTTAAAGCGATTTAATAAAAAGTTAATGAAATGTAACTTAAAATAAGATTACAAAATAAAGTTATTCGAAACGATTTGCTGGACGTCGGGAAAGACGATACTAATTGAAATAACTTTTTGTATTTCCATTTCCTTTGTAATTATTTAGAATAGCGTAACAAGCGCTAGTTGATATTCTTGCTTCTAATTATTACTAAGCATTGTTCGTTTTACAATTAGAGTTAACGTCTAATAGAATGGTTATGAACGATGATCAGTGGCCATATATAAACACAATGAAAAGTAAAATATTTACAATTTCATGAAATCAGTAATACGAGCAAAATCTATATATTTGAAAAATTCTAATATGAATAATAATAATATTATACTAAAATTACGACGTGAACGTAATGTCTTTTATTTAACACTGGCAACCAAGTTGCTATTACTACACGCAACACCTCGAGAATTTGGCGAAAACGAAATAGAACGGAGTGTATGGACACTAGGTTTCTTTTGGTTACCCTCTATATGCGGGATACAGTGTGGAAAAAAATAAATTAAAAATATTGAAAGTAAGAACTTTTAAGATACTTTACCACAAAGTATTCAATAGCAAAAATGTATCAACCAAATATAAGTATATTTCTAAGTACGATGTAACCTAATGATTTTGTTCAAAATCATCTATCAAGAAAGACTAACACTTATTACTTTGTAATAATAAATTGTAATATTCGGCAAACTAATCAAACTTGCTCCATCTACAAGACACAGTTTCAGCGGCGATGGGCGCTTGTTACCTCGCCCTGAGGCCTAAAAGATAGATTGGTTTATCTCTGCTACGATGAGCAAGCTGTTAATGGATGTTTAACGTCAGAATACTGAATTTGTTAAGTTTATTAGATATTAACATAGGGTTTAGAATATTGCTTGAAAATTATTTTAAAATGAAATAATTTTATTTCTTTCACTTTGGTAAGACGAAGCACGGCTGTTCCGCCACTCGACACACAACGAACGATACGGAAAGAAAGCAGAGAACGGAGAGTGTCTCGACGCTAGCTTTTCTCTGCCCATTATCTATTATTAAAAAGAAACACATGAAATACAAAAGGCAATAAAGTTCAATATACAATAGGTAATATGCAACATATGCAACAAAACATTCTATAGTAATTTTACTTAATTATGTCATGTTATGGTAGCAAATAAAGAAGCATAATAAAATTCCATTCTAAGAACAATAAATGGAGTCACCTTTAATGGAGTCACCTTCAGTTTATTACCGTCATAATTAAAGTATTGGTTAATCAAACTCCTTAACATACATGGATTGTAGGCGTAGCGCTTCAGGCCTATTAGGGAGGTTGTTAAACTTTATGTACATTAGGTATATATTAAGCAAACAACTTTTACGATATCCTCAGGACACCTCAATAAACTTAAAACTCTCGTAACGAATTAGAGAAACGATTTACTACTTTCATTATTCAATTTGCAATCAAAACATATGTATATGTCGGACGAACCAACAAATCAGACACAAAATCCAGTTTTTACAATAACTTTATTTACACTTGTTCTTCACAATTTGTTTGTATATACACGTAGTTATAATATTTAAATATTAATTCTAATGACAAGTTATCTCGACAAAATCTCAAAAGAAGTAATGAACATGAGTGCCGTGTCGTTTGTGCTTATATTGGAAATCCACCAGAAAAGACGCAGCACACTACCGCCACTTAATACAATCGATAATGGAAACAATATCAAATGACGTACTCGTAATTACAGTGACACCTATTACTTACTACACTATAAGTAACTTATGCTAACATATATAAAAGCTAAAATCACAAAATAAACTGCTCCATAGAAAAAGAAAAACGTAATCCTTCATTTCTTATTTCACGAGCACAAAACATGAATTGAAAAAAAAACACATAATACCACGAATAAATAAATATACTTGTGATAGGTCCATGTCAGCTTACATCTAAAGTAAGATAATAGTTCTTATACAGCAGACGTATTACAATAATGGATTGGTGGTTTCGCCAGCCCTGGCGGCAACCCGCGGGGCCCGAGAGCCTCCGGGACCGCCTAATGCCAAGACGAGGGAGTCTGATTTACTTTCAATAAAACACCGCTCCCGAACATTCACTGAATATTATATGGGTTTGTAATAATGCTCGTTAAAAATTTAACAGCATTTTGATGTGTTTAGGGTATAGTAAAACTTATAAGCTCTTTTATGGAAGTCATATAAGTATATTTAATGTAGGTGTATATATGTATGTATAATACTAGCTACTTACGGCTGCGCGCCCGTGGACAAATTAAAATTCAAAGGGCCTTTGAATTTACAGATATCAAATCGGGTATTTCAGGTTAAAATCGCAGGTAGTGAGTTATCTTGAAATGATCAAAAGCCAAGAAAACATCAAGTTATGGTTTTACATATTTTGTAGTATTTTTCGCTAAATTAACTATACAACACAAAAATATTTTTTTAATTCGAACCAGTAGTTTCTAAGATGAGCGCTAACTACGTCTTTAGCTTTATAATATTAAGTTTATATAGTCTAGATTTTTTAATAATAGTGCCTCTAACTTTTTTTCCTATTTAGAAACAACTACAAAATCTATCAAGTAAAAAAAAAAAACAATTACACTTTATATACCTGACACAGTATAATTAAAAAGCTTTTCGCCTGAAAGCAAAGTATCGCAAATATATTTTATTTCTGTGCACATTTGCACAGTAATTTTGCGTTCTCCACGAAGTAGTAAATATTGTTGTAAGTCAGCAGCTTTGCTAGAAATATATAAAAATCTTATAGTCTTGCAGCTTTTACACTAAACGACTTGAATGCTCTTTTTAAAACTAAACGAGTCATGGTATAAAATATTTATATCAGATTTTTTGCTTTTCTAACTAAAATCAAATTAAACAACTTTATATAAAAATTTTATGTAAAAAATATATAAATTATTATTATCTTTAGATATTTCATAGAGTATAATATATAATGGTTTTTCCATTTTCCACACATTTAGAAACATTTCACTAGCTCATGTAAGCTGATGAAGCCTAATGTCGCACTATATCTATATACAATACGGTATCAAATACGTGTTGATTTTATTTAAAATTTTAATTTTAATAATTATTGTTTACATAATAGTTAACAAAACTTAGGGTTAAAGATCTTACTAAACGTAACTCTATTTTCAATTTAAAAAAAAGAAAATAGCCTCACGCACAAAGCAGGGAAGGCACAGTAAATATTACTAAGGCACAACCAAAAAAACTAGATACTTTAATTAAAATTTGCCTTCGGGCGGTCACATAAAAAATTATATGTAAGCGCGTTGAAAATGATTTGCTTTTAAGATATTTTTAAGAGAACTAGCTAGACAAATTTCTAGTTTTCTCTTTAAAATTTTCTTTGTGAAAAATTCACATAAATATTTTTTATAAGATCAGTGGCAGTTACAATGTGAAGCTGATTTAATTTCTAATTTAATATTGTCATATTATTAGCAAAGCTTAAATTGGTAGAAAAAAATCTAATAACAAATCAATATTCAGTCAGGCATTTTCTGTAATCATATCCTGAAATTTTAATTATTTTTTTCTGCGTTTCACATGTCAATTACTTATATTGTATATGCCTTTTGTAAGCTTTTTTAACATCTTTTTTTTATTAGAAAGTTACTAAACATGTCATCATAGGCCTCCAAACTTCAGATCGCCTGTTTTATTCATAATCTAAGCAGGAGACTCCAAAACACCGATTTGATGAAGTCCATTAAAATCCAGCCACAGTGAATTACAATAGGGCCAATGCCAATGTTGGAGAGGCAGGTATACAAAGGGCTTACTGCTACGAATTTCCCTGTAATAACGGCCGGACTTCTCCAGTACGTTTTGTCTATGAAGTAACGATGTTTAACTTGTTTTATATTTTTTAGTTATGATAAAAAAAATATAACATAAACAAATATGATATATCTTTAACATTTTTAAAGTGTTTAATAACACTTTAAAAACATATTAAGTATGATATATCTATTTGATCACATATAATAGTTGCGAGATAGGGATACATTTTAGAAAAAGAGTTTTATTTAACTAATCGGTGTTTCAATATCATTAAATCTCTAAATACTAACATTTTCTCAACCGTTATATATGTTTTAGATTAAATATAAAAGAATGAACTGCAAATGTACCTACATTATATTACATCTAAAAGATTTATTAGGTATTCTCTAGCTACACGGTAAACGCGGAAATTTCGTGAGAATTGAAAATGATGAAAGATTAATAATAATTTATTTACACAGCCACCGTTAATCCCCCAAGCATCGCTTCTGAGAGGTCACGGCTAATATTACATTTAATTACATAGACTTGAGCATTTCTGTCAAGTATTTTAGAAGCTTTACTCAAAGTTTGACGTAACAGGAGTAGTAAGTTATTTTGAAGCAAGCTTTGAAAGAGAACAAATATGTCTGAACTTGTTCACGTGAGAAAATTTAATTATTCTTAATGGGTGACACGTTGAATTACATCACTGTCGCTTAGCCTGAGACAAAAAGAACACGGCTAATGAATAAGCAATTGTATTTTACAAAATTATACCCTAATATAAATAGATAACGTTTAATTATATGATATATATACATATTTAATGAATATATATACATATTTAGTATATAACTGTGTCAACGTAAAATGTTGAAACAACAAAAAAAAGATACACATTTCTTTTCCAGGTTTGAACTAAAGTATAAAAATCTCACATTTTTCTATTCACTTTCACGCAAGTAAAGCAAATATTTGTGAAACACAATATAATAACACAAGCAGCGTGTAATCTCAATTGTAACAAGTCCATAAGTTTATATTGTGTTGGAGGCGAAGCGAAAAGCTCGGTATTACCAGTTGTATTATAAAAGTAGCCAACTACAATGCAGGCCGAATATGCTTAATCTTACTTTGTCCGCTCAGCGAATAACAATACGGTGGTCTATATTCAGATAATAAGCTCAGATTATTGAAGTAGGTACAATTTACTTATATAATTTAGCGTATAGTTATCTATATATATAAAAGGACTTGTGCTGACTGACTGAGGTAAGACGCACGCAGAGCCGTAACCGCTGATGGTAGAAACGTGAAATTTGGGCAGATGTTTATTTTCATATTCTGGACATCCACTAAGAAGGGAATTTGAAAAATTTCAACCCTAAAGGGATGAAATAGGGGTTGAAAGTTTGTATGGAAAAAAAATGTAATCTACACCGATTTTTATAAAATTTGAAATTCAGACTCCTAAAAATATTTCATTGAATACGTGTTTCATGATTTTAAAGAATTCACCCCCTAAGGGTTCAAATAAGGGGTTGAAAGTTTATATGGAAAGATCTTTAAATTGCCACCGATTTTTATAAAAATTTAAATTCAGACTGTTAAAAATATTTTATTGAACACGTGTTTCGTGGTTTTTTTAGAATTCACTCGTAATAAGCGGGCGAAGCCGCGCGCGCCCTCTAGTTGTATATAATATCCAGTGGCCTCGACTGGAAATTTTAAGTTCTACTAAGTATAATATTTTTTGTTATACAATTTATTCTGTATGTTACGAGAAGATCAAGTGTACGATGTTTAATATCAGATACTATATATTATTGTAATATTGAATAGTCAGAGCGAGGAGGTAAAAAAAAGTCATCTACGCAGCGTATTCACATTACACATCTCTACACCGAGGCAGAAATCGGAGTGATTAGATTAGCTCTACCCGTAGAATTTTCCGACTTAAAATAATAAAACATAGAATATTAGGGAATGGCAAAGAATATGAGCGTAGGGGATTATAAAAAAAGGGTTTTTCAAAATTTCTACGGGAACGGGAAGAAGCGCGAGTTTCCATTTTATGTCTTAAGAATAACACACAGTTTAGAAGGCAGTGGCTATATAAAAAACACAACACAAATAGACGTGTTATTAGAAATAATTCAATTTTAAGCTATCCCATTGTACTATTATGTTACGATTTTTAACTATCTACTTAATAGATCTATAAATGTAAAAGAATACTAAAATTAACTGTCTCTTCGTATAAATCTCCAAGCGTCGTCACATTCATTACAATAAGTAAATGAGCTGAATGTCGAGATGTAAGCAACAAGGAAATAAACAAACTCGTTTGCGCATTTATAATATTAAATTAAGCCAATATGGGCGGCACCGGAAACAAAGTGAGCCTAATTTTGCTGTTTCATTAATTAACAGACTTTTATTAACTGGAAATTTCGTTAAAAGCTAGAACAGGCTTTTAATTATGTACAACTTTGAGATGTTGGAGAAAGTTTAAAATTATGAAATACTGTGATTTGCACATCTCTTGTTTACAAGACCTGTCATTTTTTTACGGCCAATCTTTAAATGGTCAATGGTCAATTCTTATTCACATGTACTAATATCTATACTAATAGTATAAATATAATATTATAAAGAGGAAACATTTGTATTTTTGAATGTGTGTTTGTATTGTTTTCAAACAAAATCTACCGGACCGTTTTGAGGTGAGCAACATAGGCTATATAATATTTAAAAAAAAAATAGAGACCTCTAATAAAAATGCAATAATGTAACCCATGGTGTGAAAAAATTAGTCATAAAAAATCTTTTATCGCTCAAAGTGTGCTGCAAAATCGACGGGTTGTGAGTTCGATAGCCACTCGGGCAGATGAAATATTTATTTACATTTATATTTTCATTTCTTCGCTCTGGTGTCGAGGTAAAGCGCGGCGTTGAGATCCGCCACTCGACATGCAATGCCTCCAGAACTTGGCGGAAAGCGGGGAACGGAGTGTCTTAACACTAGGTTCCCTCTGCCAACCCTGCTTTGTGTGAGATACAACATGAAACTGTAAAAAAAAATGTATTTTGTTCAAATTCATTTTCTTTAAAAAAAGGGCCCTTAAAGTGATCATTTCACAAAAACACAATTTTTTCAAAAATCTTAGTTTCTGGTGCTGGTTCCATGTGCATACAACAATGAATTATAATTTTATTATTAGTATATATAGTTCCTTTTGATTTTAAATAATTTAATGTCCTTATGGAAATTACGAAAATGCACAGGTTTTAATAATTTTCACTTTAGAAATCTAAAGTGTGCTGTAAGCATACATTATTCATTAAAACAAGAACGTAATTCCGTGTACTTATTAAACAACTCACAAGTAATTAACAATTCACAAGTTTAAGCGGGCGAGGCTGCGAGCTGGTCGCTTGTTTTAGATAAAACTCTGGTACAAAAGTACCAGAAAGTCTGGTAGAAAAAATATATTTCAAGCAATAAAGCATTCTATATTGTCTATAATAATAATTTTATTGTTTAACATTATTATTATCTAAGGTCTACTCGTAATTGTTAAATAAATATTTTTTTTATATTTATGAAACAAAAAAAATATTTTCTATGCAAATATTATATAATTGTAGGATTATTTTTATAATATAAAAGTAGAAAAACTTTAACCAATACGCCATTCCTATTCAGCAAACTCGACAAGCTGCAAAGACCTAACTTAATTAGATTTTATATTTAATAATATTTATTATGTCTAATGTTAGTATTTTGCAAAAAGTATATTTGCTTCGTGGCGAAGTGGGACTACGTCTAACTATGTATTTATATATGATTGTGGGGCCGATTCCTAGTCGGGAAATGATATAATATTTGAACTATTTCCATTTTTCGGCTCTGTTAGACATCAAGCGCGGAAGTGTGTCGCGCCACTCAACGCGCAATGTTTTGACAAATGAGCGGAAAGTGAGGAAAGTAGTGTCTTGGCAGTAGTTTTTATCGGTAAGTATCCGCTTATCTTTAAAAAATTGTGATAGATAGGTGAGTGAGTGTGTTTCGTATTATTTGGTATGTTTGTGTGCTTATAAGTCATATGTCTAAAATCTAGTTAGGTGGATAAGAGATATTCAGTCTAAACATAATTTAACTCTAACCAACTAAACGATGTGTTTCTATTAGACAGATTTTATCGAATCTACGTTTATTGGACACAATTTGCACATCATAGGAGGTGAATCTACATTTTCGCAAAATGGAGCACACAGAACAAATAATTGTCGAACTGTTAACACTTTCCACATCACATAAAATTGGGAAATAATAATGCGGAAAAAGAGTTAAGTTGCAAGTGTATTTTTTGTTTTCAGTTCGTTTTAAATGGCGGTGGAGAATCTTTAAACCGATACACCGCGTTCGTCTCGGCTCAAAGCAAATTAAATGAGATCAGGGAAGAGTGAATGCCGCTGAGACCGCGGGGCTACGCTCAAATAGAACATAATTACATTCTATTGAATGTTTATCTCACGAATGCGAACTCTTCGTCTTTTGAATAAGTATAAGCGATTAAGGTTAATAAAATAACCTTTGGCCAGATTCCGAGAAGTAAAAACAAGAAAATAATTTTAGTATATTTAATATACTAATATACTTTATTCGGCAGAAAGTGGGGAACGGAGTGTCTTAACACTAGGTTCCCTCTGCCTACCCTGCTGTGTGCGGGATACAGCGTGAAGCTAATTTAATTTTTTTAATATACTAAAAAACATTGTTTTAATATTAATTAATTGTAAAGGGTTTAATACTTCAAACATTAAGATGAGCCCTGTATTATGAATTCTGTTACATGAGTACTCGACAACATCCATAGATGCATTTTCACATAATAGACAGAAAATAAATAATTCAGTTATAAAAAACTGATAATTTTATGTTCCCTAATTCTGATTAAAAAAATATTAAGTTAAAATTGAATTAAGAAAATTCGAACTAGAAGGGAAATCGGGAAATCCTAACCGATGGCTATACGCCTCAATATAAGTATTTGATACATTTGTCACTACGGCGTATATTCATCCACGCAAAATAATAATTCGATAAGGCAGAAAATATCAGATTTCTGTCATGACATTACCAATGATCTTCACACGAATTCATACGTCTGTCATTACCTTGATAAATATGGAATTATATAAGTTAATTTATTATCTTATGATTGTAATACACACGTAATTTGTTTAGTCATTGTTTGATCTAGTTTGAATGAGGGGACAGCATTTGACTGTAAAGGTGATATTTGGGGGTTTCCCAATAATTGATGTATCATCATTCCCATTGGGGGGAATGATGATACATCAATTATTTTCATTTCTCGGTTCTGGTAGACAAAGATAAAGCTTCTGGTATTATATGAAAGAAATGAAAAAAGAACGGAATGCAATATCTATGTTAATGGTAAGATATTAGAATAACAACATTCTCCATTATGTGTATACAAAACATCACTCAAAACTCAATGTCTTTATATATGATGAATACGAAAATTGGAGAGCATATAACATAGATTTTCTTTAACTCAACCGCAAAATACGATAAAATGCACGAAGATAAAAAGAAACAATTTATCCAAATCTATTGACTATTGTAAGATCTCATAGCAATAGATATTTCTACGATATATTTTGAAAGAAGTAAAGCTGAAGTAATCTAGTCTCGATAGTCACAATATAATTGGAGCAGAGAAGAAATTTGCTTTTCAATCAATTCGTTCCTTTGGAAATATTACATTTGTTGTAAATCCCGCGAGACTAGTTCAAGCTTAATAAGAATGTACCTACTATGAAAAGATTGCCCGAACTATCTTCGAGTTCTTTTGATGGCGATTCAAGGAAAATAAATCTATAGAAAAAGGTTTTACATTAGGCGTACAACTAAAAGAACATTTTAATTTATTTTGACATTGTATAAGTTAATACTGGACAGATAGTACCTATACAAAATCTTTTTATCTACTAGAATGTTTTGCTAAAAAGTGGTCTAAAATTACATATGGATGATATATCAGTTTTTTATAAAAACAATACTAAGATTATTATATGAAATTATTAATATTACAGGTAAGATAAGATGAATCCATTTTCAGATGGTTGTTCTTATAATAAAATCAAAGAAGAATAAAATAATAAATAAATAAGCTGAACATTAATACTCTCTTAAACTAAGTGATCATTGACTCACCGAAAATGCCTTGAGAAACACCAGACACTGTATAATGCCCTCCATCGTATCACCAGTGAGACAGAAGGTGCCTGTCAAGTGTCTGCCCTTCTTGTCACCGAGGTGCGGCGCGGCGGCCAGGCTGGCGTGCACTAGGGCTCCGCGGGGCCGCGCGTCCCTGGTCGCGCCCAGCACGCCGGGCAATGGTGCGCCCTCCATCAACCGAGCGAGCGGGTCCATCGCCCGCTAAAACCTCATCACACTCATCGTTCACTTCATACACTTTATGGTTACTTGGCCACTGACGCACGCTATGCTAACTTATACAAACATGTATATACAATTCACCACTTAATACATTTTTGTTAGTGTAGTTTTAATATAGACTCTATCGTTATT